>JAHXRV010001338.1:0-92235 GCA_019904355.1 Psilocybe tampanensis | reverse complement strand
CCAATAATTTTTGATGGCATTTTCATGGGTTCGCTCACGGCTAAACCCTTCCAGACGTTATGGTAAAGATTCCCGTCGGCTTGCCCGAAACGGTAGGTCACACCGTGACCAATCTTCCCAAACGTCTGGAGTCGAGACTAGCAAGTCGGATCGCGATCGTTAATTACTGTTTCAGCGGGGACTAATATTGAATATTGAATGTCAAAAGGGCCTTGAGAGGAAAGAAAAGGCGACTTACAGACGTCAGGTGGTATATTGGCTGTACACGTAGGAATATAGGTAGGTGGCTTAGGAAAACAGGATGTAATGTGGGCAAACTCGGTGAAGGTGGGAGAACTTTCGGAGGAGGTCAGTGTTCGGGCTGTGTATGTTGATATGCGAGGGTGGGGATCCGGGATGACTAGAGGTGTAAGCAGGATAGAAGGTGTGATAGATGGCTTGATGTCCTCAGTAGGATGTCTCTGTCGAGGACGGAATGTTGGGTCGCTTGACCCAGCCTCGGCGCTAAAGGTGATATCAACGATGGATGTGGTAAGAGGAGCACCCAAGTCGAGATCCTCTCTGGTAATGAATTGAAAGTCTTCTATGCTCGGGCTTTCCTTGATTGTGGGCTCTGTCGGCAATACACGTTTTCTCTGAAAGACACGACGACCAAGATCAGTGGATGATGCTTTCCAGGTCAAGTTGCGCAGAGAGCCCCGAAGGCTTTGTGCAAGCTTTGACTGGGATGGGTTGCTGCGAAGAGACGTCGGAGTAGTGGACAAGTTCTTTGAATGAACCTGTAAAGAAAGAAAGGAGGGTGGAGGTTGGGTTTTGACTCTTACTGAGGGAAACCGCAAGGCAGAGTCGTGCCCTCAATCCTCCCATAATTAGTACCTTCCTTGATAGGAAACCTCAAATTCATTTCTTTATCAGATAACAGCCTATGTCATAGGAGAGAATCACAACAAACTTGTGCGCAAGTTACTTATAACTACAAGAACAACTAGAATTCGATGAGGTTTCCAGGTTGTTGTGGATTGGGGTCTGGGGTATGTCCTGGATTAACTCCTGGCGCGGCTACAACTGTATCCCTGCGTTGTCCTCGTAAGTACTGAAACGTTGAATGGATGCCTTGCCGGAAAACGGCAACAGGTCCTCTGTGGAATGACACAAGGAGAGATCCGACGTTGCCATACTGAAGCAAAAGTACGGGCAACCAGACCAACACCAAGACGAAATCACCGAAACGCGCGTAGAGAGTACGACGCTCGTCGAATGGGTACTGGATCCCAATGGGGCGGACGAAGGACCCTGCGCCGACTTGGGTCACATCGCTGAACCCGCCTCCTGCCACACCGCTTACGCCTCCTTCTCCACCGTCACACCATAGAACCATGGTTCCCTGTTCTTCTGCTCGCTGTTTGGCCTGCAACCACATTGCATACCCGACTGTAGGGTCCCATGTTCGTGCTGGGGCCAATATCAAAGCTGGCCTTGTTTCCAATTCTGCGAAAGGGGATGGCTGTGCAAAGTCGAGGCATATCGAGGCAGTTACAGGGATTGACCGAGTAGTCCCACCCCATTCTTGATTGGATATCCATTTATGGGGTCTCCGGAGAGGAAGTTCAAACAAGCTGGGGGGTAAATGAGAATTTCTTAGTCGGTAGGATTCTGCAACTGGGAAAGCAATTTATTAATATTTATCTGCCTGATTTGCACCTTTATTTCATATCACTTACCTGGGACAAGGTTTCGTTTGTAATAAATGAGATGAGGTTTGGTCGAATATTGAGAGATTATGGCAAGGCCTGTTTGTGATACTGACTTCCGGCCAGTCGGATCGGTGGGATCACTGACAGTTTCTTCGAAAGAAACTCCAACATAAGATCCTGTGAGGTTTAAGCGCACTTCTTGAAATGCCTTTTCTCTTTCCTCCTCCGAATGAAATGTGATCGCCCCTTCGGGCCATAGAATGATCTTGGCTTGACTCTGAAGTGTTTTCAATTCGTTGATGTAATCCGTTAGGGTCAATACATGGTTCTTGTAGCGTGTGTACGAAGGGAGGGCACACGCGACTGAAATAGGCGTTGATGTGGCAATTGTCGAATAAGAAGTGGGTAGAGGAAGAGACGATAAAAAGAAGGATGGTATCGTCAGAAGAGTCAAAGATAATGCCAGAACCTTGGTGTTCGCCTGTCGGACTTTTGTCCGTGGGGTTGCTAGGTCGTGCTCTTTTGAATCCATATACCAATCCCCAATGGCCGTGGAGAAGACCACAGCCCATGCGGCGACTATCCAATCTTTGCCTGGTGGACCAACGATCGGGATAACCCATTTATATGAATCTTCAGTGTCAACTGCACTCCATGTTGCGAGGTGGCCAGCAGGATTGAAATGGGAAAGACTACACCATGTTGTGGCCCACAAGGCCGGGAAGAGAGTGCGACGAGATATAGATGAGGCGAATAGGTCTCTGGTACCTAAATAGATCGTGGAAAGTGTAAGTGCTGATAGGAAACCTGAAGTCGCAAGGAGGACTGATACGGAGGTCGTTGGTGTAGATAGTGCATCAAGGGACGCGTGGATCCTTGACACCTGGCTGCCAACTGAGAGGGCTATCCAAGTGAGCATAACGTTCCAATAGCGGGTATTATCTGGGCGAAACAAAAACGGCCCATATGCTAAAAGCAGGGACAACGTCCCGATGAGTGGTAGGATGGTTGCATCTGGGCGCACAGCGAAGGCTGAAGCGACTGCTGAAAGAGTAATGAAAACCGGATTACGATAGTCGTGGAAGACTAGTTGTCGAATATCCATGTTAGGAGCTGTAATACTGCAGGACCAAAAGAACAAAAGTTCAGTCAGGCCAGGAGGTGACTGGAAATTGGTTCTGAAGAGTACTCGTCAAGGATTAGCGCTCGTTGACTGCGGCTTTTGAAGGAAACTGGTGTTTGGCTGAGCTTGGTGTTCCACACACACCTGTCACCTTTGGATTCTTTCGGGGTTCGAGTGAGAAGAGAGCCTAGAATCCTATTTCAGATATTGTCGAATTCATATGTCGAGATCCCCATGATAAGGAAATGGTGATAAATATAAACAGTAAGTAGCTCCAGTCTGTAACCACAACCCCTTTAGCTAACTATCACCTTTTATCATCCAAGATGGTGAGTAACACTTACCAATTATCGGGATCCAAAGTTCTGAAGGTTCTTTTCATCAGCCTGAACAATGTATCACAAAGTCGGAAGGGTGTGGCACCGAGAGTTGTGAATGCATGCAGGATCCACCAAAGAAATAAGTCTAACGCCATTGATCACCGTGAGTTTCGTGGTTTATCAACGTTTGAACTCAACGTCAACGTCTTTGAAACCCAGATTTCGATCCTTCAGCAGGCGACCATCTCCATATCAAAGAAAACGAACAGGAGAAAAGTTGCGCGTTTTATAAAGCGAAAGTATATATTACATACAAGAAAAATTTATCTGTCAACCGTTAACGATGGTCCGTTTGAATAAGAGAGGGGTGGACATTGCCTATGTCGTGTCGGAAAATGGATCTATGCTATCGTCCATCAAAGGCCCTCCAATGAGGCCGTCTGGCCCATCGAGTTGAGAGAGGTCGTGTGAGTCTTCCAGTTGCAGCCCGTCTGGTCCCAATCCAGACATATCCAATTCCAAACCTTCAACAGTCCCCTTTTCCTCGTCAAGCCCTTCGTCCATGGCCGTGTCCATAGGTTTGAGTGATGCCTGTAGGCCGTCGGAAGGGTCTTGTGTCTCATCTTCACCAGATTGCATCACTAATTGAGGTTTAGGTGATGGGAGTTTTGAAGGGGGGTCATCCTGATTCGTGTCCGCATCAGCGGCTTCAAGCTCTTTGGTTTGCACTGCGTCGACTCGGGTTTCGTCTTGTTCAAGATCATCGTCACCGTCGACAATTTCAGGCTCGTCGGGTAGGGGGGCGAGTGGCTCGTCAACTTCACCCTCGTCTTCACTGAACTGCTGGAAGGATGTCAAGACAAGAGAACTTTGAGTACGAGTTTGTGTGACGTACTTGCACTTTCTCCGTCTTCACCCATTTGAACACTTTCAGATTCGAGGGCCCTGAAGCCACACCACTAGGTGTAATCCAGACCTTTTCCCAACATGGTACTGGTTGCATAAGGTGCCTTCGAGCGGCCTCTGTGGTTGCGGCACTGACACCAATTCTTCTTCGAGTTGCCATAGTCAATTTTGCCAAAGTATCTAGGTCGAAAAAAAAAATGTATTGGAGGAGAATGAGGGAAGAATGAGCTTCGACAAGAGCCTGAGTCTCTGAGACGTTGACAATCTATGTGATGAAGTCTGATGAAGTTCAACTTGAACGTGTTGAGGGTAAATCGCGTCGAAAGGGTCACGGTCACACATATTATCATGCATGTCACGACATCTCAACGGATATGCTTCCCATGCATTTCCCTTCGACTTCGCTGGATTTTGTTGGAAAATTTCCCAGATAGATGTACATATTCTATAACGATTGCAGATCAGACTGTACGTATACTTTACATGAATACAATTCATATTACAATTTTGATAATAATCAGACTTGTTCTGCCCAGTTCAAAACATCATTTTGGGTAATATTAGCAGATGGCTCGAAATTCAGTGAAATCAGCTCAGCAGCACGTTCAGTGAAGAGAATTATACACACTGATTGTTGGTTTGAGATACGAACGTCTGCGGTAGGTTTCGTATCCTGTTCGATCGAATAAATACAAATACTATAAGAATATAGGACTAACAACACTCACCTTCTCTGTATCTGCTAGGACTTTTTGCATAGAGAGACGCAATTCGGTGAGTCTTGCACTCAGTGCGTCACATTTTCTGGGATAATATAGCACGTTATCATCCGCTCGAGAACCTACAGAAGGCACAAATACTCGTGTATATTTTTGGTCTCTTCTTGTCTAAGCTCTAACTGGCGCCTCATCATCATCTCGAGATTCCCCCGGGCCTGAATACAAGTTATTGGTGAAGGATGGGAGCGAAGTGAATTGACGTACTTGAACAGGGCGTAGGTCATTCGCTGCCGCCATGAGATTTTGACTGAGGACATTAATCCATTCAACGTGTCTTTGCCAATCTGGAGGAACTTCTGGTGACATCGGAGGTGGAGACAGGAGAGAACCAGTTAACGACGAATACGTAACTAGAAGGGACCTCAGGACGGACCGCAGGGCAGGTCGACGGTCTCAAGATCAATGAGTCATTAAGAAACTCATGGAAGACTCAAGAAACACCACTACCTATAGTGGGGTCGGAAGGATAGAGCTGATTTCCGCCCAACTCTGCCAACGAAGGGATGGTTTCTTTGACCTGGAAAGAACGAGTGAGCTGGTTTTTCTGATAAATGGGTGGATTAAGGCGTACAAACCACCTATCACCAAAAACATCATAATATGCATCTGCTTCTTCGAGTATCCAATCTACGCGTGGTTTCTCGAGTTGCACAAGTGGCCAGTCGGGAACATCAGCTTGGTCTTTTAAGACCTCGTGTTGATTTGGGTCAGGGTCATCAGGGGATCTTTCTCTCAAGAGGGAGAGAAGATGAAGGTTATGTGTTGTATATTTTGTATAATGTGAGGGTGGAGATGGGAAGGGATTTCTGAGTTCTGCATTGTCTTCGTCCATTGGATGAGTGATGGTAATGAGAGTGGTGGCTGGAGGAGAGTGAGGACGGGCCGGGCTAGCCGAAAGCGGCAATAACCGCATGTTCCTCCAGAGTCCAAACGGAGCATTCACGGAGCTACTGCATTCAACGGATCTTCAGAATCCCTGTCGTGTGTATCTGATCTCGTAACACTTGGGAATCTCAGAACATGCATCTATATATACCGTCCACCCTGGCCCCAGGAGCTTTCGTTGGCTTTCCTCTACCATGTCTGAATTCCGTTCCCCCGTTCCTTTGCCTCATATACCTGACAATCTGACAATCCCCCAGTTCATCTTACGAACCGGCGGCGACGCCTCTGAGTCCCCCTCGAGGCCTGTGAGGCCAAGCAATGTTCCGTTCTTCATCGAAGACAAAACAGGGCGAGGTGTTACCTATGCGGAGGCGCGTTGGTTAAATCCATGTTGGACGATTGAATGACTGTGTACTACGCCAGGTCCATCATCGAACATATAGTCTCGCTAATGCATTGAGCATCAAGTGGGGAATAGGTGCAAATATTTAGCTTATCAACGAATGGCCTCCTGAGCTGATTATCTTGTACTCCTGTTTGACTGACTAGGCCTGAAAGACGTTGGTGTGTTCATTGCTCTTGCTGTGTAACTCTGCGTAACTTACCCAACACCACAACAGTCTGTCTGTTTAGCCCCAACCACATAGGTAAGATCCTTTCTCCACATCTAACCACCCAGCAGAAACGTTCACACTTTGTCCATTCACAGACTATGCGATCACCATTTGGGCAGTACAGACTTTGGGGGCTATCGTAACGCAAGTCATTTTCCAAACTTTGATGGCTTTCCGAGTAAACCCACTTATTCCCCACCGTCAGGCCTGCGAACCCCTCGTACACAGCGGATGAGCTCAGACACCAATTGTCTTTGACCAAGGCTAAGCTTATTGCAGTCCACCCAGATTGCCTTGACACTGCTCTCGTTGCTGCTCGCTCATGCGGCTTCCCCGAAAGTTCCATTTTCCTTCTCGATGCCAGCACCTCATCCAACAAGCCAACAATCGAGCAATTAGTACCGTTTGGTGCTCACCGAGGTGAAAATTACCAACCTGTGCAGTTCAGACCTGGAGAGTCACGACAAACTATCGCTTTCCTCTCGTTCTCGAGTGGAACCACTGGTATGTTGCTCGATCTGTTGTCTACCCATTAAATCTCTCAACTTTCGTACGTACAGGCAAACCCAAGGTCTGCCTCTTCATCATGGGAATATTGACAAGGGTTTAATTTTGTGGCATCAGGCCGTCGCCATTTCACATTACAATGTCATCGCAAATATCATCCAGATGGCTGCGCACTATAGAATTTACGATCCGGCAGGGTCCAAAAAATGTTTGACTCCAGGAGATGTTGCTATTGGAGGTGAGTGTATGGAAACTGTGGATGCAGCATATTTCTTATAACAGTTTCCTAGTCCTTCCTTTTTTTCGTGCGTTCCCGTACCCTGTGACGCTATTTGCCATATTGACAGGTTCCAGATATCTATGGTTTAGTTGTGAATGTAGGTCACTACTTTGAGTGAGGAATGAAATGCTCATTTCGGTGATAGATGCATTACACGTTGTACTGTGGAGTGAGTGGCAACCATTGTATCATACACGAAGCTCGGTGGTCAATCTCTGTTTCTTTGTCAACTCCAGGCGTCGATCGTCGTTATTCCGAAATTCAATTTCAAAGACTTCCTGGACAGTATATCAAGGCACCGAATGACCCATCTTTAGTTGAGTTTCTTTCATTCAATAACTCAATACGAACGTCTGGGTTACTGACAATTCCCAGTCTTGTGCCCCCTCAGATTGTTCTTTTGTGCAAGGTCAGTATTCTTGAATGTTATTGTCATGCTTATATTGACCACAGTACTCTTTAGCACCCCGCAGCCAAAGGCCGTGATTTCACCCATGTTAAATTTTGTCTATCTGGCGCGGCACCCTTAAGCAGTGATCTTATGTCACAGACCTCCAAACTTTTCCCAAACGCCGACATTGGGCAAGGTTACGGTGAATAACATTCCGTGTATCTCAGTAGAGAAGCTTATGTCTCCTATAGGGCTCACCGAAACTGCTACGACTATTTGTTCATTGAGATATGACCGTAAACTGGGGTCTGTAGGTGGTGCTGGCGAGATAGTTCCTGGGATTGTCGCCAAGGTTGTCAAGGCTGATGGTTCTCTTGCGGCTGAAGGAGAGGAAGGAGAACTTGTTGTAAAGGGGCCCAACACGGCTATGGGATACTTTGAAAATCCTTCAGCGTACGTTTGGTTTCTTGTCTCCGTCTCCACAGGTTTCTCAAATCATTCCAGGACCGCTGAGACTTTTGTTGACGGCTGGGTTCGGACAGGGGATGAAGTTGTTATTCGGAACCTCGAAGTATTCGTAGTCGATCGCTTAAAAGTGAGCAAAATAAATTGCTTTTCCAAATTGCGATCACAATGTTAACGATAAACAGGAAATCATGAAAGTCCGTGGCTTCCAAGTCGCACCAGCCGAGTTGGAAGGGCATCTGTTGCTTCATCCTGACGTTGCAGATTCGTGCGTGGTCGGGATTCCAGATGAGTACAGCGGAGAGATACCATTGGCATTCATCGTACCCACCGCGGACGCCCTTAAGCGTATCCAAGGGAACGAAGCCGCTGAAAATGAATTGAAGAAACAGTTGCAGAAGGTGCCCTGTTAGGATTTGATATACTCCTTAAAAGACTGACATAAGTTTATTGGTTTTTTTAGTACGTCGCTGACGCCAAGGTCCAGTACAAATGGCTCACTGGAGGAATCGTATTTATTGATGCCATTCCCAAAAATCCTTCCGGAAAGATTGTAAGTGACTTCTTGAGACTTGCGCTCTGCTGACCAATGAAATGGCGTACTAGTTGCGTCGCATTCTGAGGGATCGCGCGAGGGACATGAAGACCTCTAAACCATTGAAAGCCAGACTCTGATAATCTTCTGGCTTAGTCAAGGCCTGAAATATTTATTCTTTCTCAGATGAAGAGATGGCAAGGGGTTCATGGACAAATGATGGACAATAGCCATTTTATCTGCCTTAGTAGTACGGATTTAGTAGTTGACTCTGTAAAACCTAACCCTACAGTCTACGGAATGCGTGTTTGTTGTTGCTTGAAATGCAAGCCTTCCGAAATTTCATCGACGCGACCAACTGACCTCGGAACTCTTACTATATATTTCGTTCTGGCTTCAGGCCATCCTTTCTCTATCATACCCATTTCTTACCACCGCAATGGGTAGAAGATTCGCCTGCCAGGTTCATCAGCAAGTATCCCGGCTTCTGCGTGCCAACTATATAGAAAGGGAGCCTGTCTGGTTCCAAGCCGTTCTCGACCATCCTCCACTCACACTTCCACCAAAAGCCCCTCCTGTTCGGACAGCCTATGACCAGAAACCTACTCCGCGTGGAAAATCGGGTCCATTTTCTACACAGCCAAAACCTATCTTCTACTTGGAGGACTATGTCCGCCGTCGATTCTTCAGCGACCATCCTTTCGAGGCCTTCCGACCCGCGACTTTAATTGAAGGCGAACATATAGAGGATTCTCATCCTATCAGTGGCAAGAATTGGACTCGACTACGACAACGTGGACGCAATCCAATACCAGAGGAGTGAGTTTGAAATACGCGGTACAAAATCTATTTGTTAATTTCTCAACACTTGCAGTGCAATCCGTTTTGCAATCAATTTATACCAATACCATTCAGTCACTTTGAGCGACGCTTATGCACGAGCCGTTTCCCAATTCCGCGCTCTGCGGGCTGAGCATTATATTGCCAACAACGTCGCTGCGATGGAGGCCGAACAGTTGGGTTCCACCTTTGGTACAAGTGAAATCGAGGAAACCTTTGAACGGCAGAAGAAAGCCCTGTCAACTTGGGACAGAAAAGAAGAGCTGGATCAAGGGGAGCTTGCTGCTCAGAAACGGTGGAAAGCGATTGTCAACAGGAGTCATGGCGCAGGCCAGTGGTCAAAGGGGCAGGAGTACGTTAGGTTGTGGCAGGATGGCATCCGACCAACCTATCTGCCAGCAATATCGAATTTACAAGCTCCAGCAGGGCAACCCCAACTCGACCCCATGGGTCTAATAGTAGAGACACCTTCACAAAAAGCATGAATAGACGCACATTTTGTCCCGGATTAATGGGTGTTGCTGGTATAAAAACAAAGGAGATAGGAGGACAGGTACAGTATGTTACATAAATTGCAAGGAATTCAGGACTTTATACGTGACTGGGCAGCCTGGGCAGCATTCATTCCCATCCATGTCTTTTCTACCAGACCAAGCAGCTTCTGCATATCAGAGCTCCAGTCGTTCATTACGTCTTCAGCACTTCGTTTGCCTCTGAAGTTGATGATCCCAGCTGGCCGGTCTATCTTTGCCCAAATAGTACCCGACACCACAAGTCTGGCCAAAATCTGTTCTGTTTGCTTCGGCGTAAGATCAAGCAAGGATGTTAGTCGTGTCAGAGTGATCCGTGTATAGTATAGGGCAACAACGCGGATATTCTGGAATGAATCTGAGTTTTGTTTTCACGATGAACAACAGAAAGAATAAAAACATACGTGTTCGATGACACGAGTATGGAGATCTTCCCATCTTTTGTCCGTATTGAACACTTGTGTTTTTCGTAGGAAGGCGCCGTATATGGATTCTATTCCTGGCCAGCGCATGAGTTCCGTTGTCACAAAACACTTGACAAGATTGCTGTGAACAATGAGCCTTCGTTTTCACGTTATATTAATCATCAGATACCCACTAATGAAGTTGAAGCTTGGTGAGTGCGGGATCGTTGTAGATCTGGTGTAACATATTAGACTGTTCGTGATCGTGTGGGGCAAGTACAATGTAGTAGACGATGCGCTCGAGAGCCTGCGAGATATTGTGAGTAGTCGTGGATATGGAAAATCAGGATCATAGATTACATACCGATTTTCCCTTGTCGTTAACATCCTTCTTGATAGAAGGTGTCTCCCAAACTTTGTGGTAATATCTTGCAACATCGAGATAAGAGTCGTGACGGAGTGCATATTGAATCATAAGTTCGTAATATTTGAGTTTGAGATCCTGCATACTCCAATAAATTATTGTCGTGATGATGGGCTAGGAAAACTAGAACGCACCTCGTTCTTTTCCTCCTTTAGGAATTCTTCGTTGACCTTTCTACCACCCACTCTAACCTTGATCCACTCAGCTTCACCCCCACTAAGTGAATCTTTACCCTCTTTCTTCTCCGCGGCTGCGTCTTTCATAGCAGCCACGGCCGAGAGGAGACGCATCTGCTCAAGGATGAACTCGGTTTTCTCCCTTCGTTCCATGGAAGAGTAAGTCTCCACTTGCAGTTCTGAGAGCAGATCCGAAGCTGTTTGTAGAGATGCTTGGGGCTCTTTTGACGACTCGGCAAGGCCTTCGTGGTGATGTGCGAGTAGCAGCGTAACCCGTGCGCGTGGAGTTTCAAGAAAGATCTATGGAGGGATAAATAAGAGATGATCATGAAACAAAGAATAAAAGTGCTAACTTTGCCTTCTGTGACATCTCTCAACGTTTCCAAAAGCTCAAGCCATTTATCTAAGCCATCCCTCTCCTTGATTTCTGGTAGCCAAGTGATAGTAAGCTGCACCATTGACTGGATCGCAGATTTGAGTTGACCATGCTTTTTACTGAGCACGCTTATGGTGGAGTTTAGCAGTGGATAGTTTCTGGCGTCGTAACAATGTTGAGCGGCGGCGTTCACCAAACGAGTGGTAGAGTCGAGATCGGCTGCCTGGTAATTGGTCAGTTGAGAAATAACACAATCAACTGAAAGGCCTACATTTCTAGTTTGTTTCTCGAGTGCGAATATTTTATCGAGCCCGTCCTGGAGTTTGCGCGACTGGTACGGTACAGGGAGGGTTGGTATGAGTATAAAGTCCGAAGGTGGAGGGGTTGAATTACCTTGATCAGGTTCGCAGCCTCGGGAAGGAGTGCGTCTACTTCTTCCTTGAAATCTTTTTCTTGTTTTTTGTTGTCGGACATGATATACTTGAAGACTGGTGAACTGAGCGATTGAGCAGTCCAATCTCGGTGACGCGTCGCGGCGTTATTTGGCGCTGTTTGCGGGCTATTCTTCCACGTGCCGATACGGGTGATCTCTTCCCCTGAATCATTGCTCTCAGTGTAAGTCTGGTTGAATTTGAAGGGAAGCACTGGCATGTCAGGAAAAAAATGGATTGCATGTATTCTATCAGCATAGTCATAGGGTTCATGTGCATAGGTATTCATAATGTGGGGTATCTGATTTTAATGCCAGCAAGTATCGTATAAAAAGTAAGTGTCGAGTCTTGTAATAACGGATAAATAATCATTGACGGACTTCAAGGTTGTTCATGGGGATCGAGTCGACGTGCGATGTGACCTCTTCGTGTTGGACTCCTGTGTCGTTACGAAGAGATTGCGATGGACGGGGAGTTTTCCTGCTGTGGAAATGTGGCATGGCAAGTTGGAGAATGCGCGACGGAATTGATAGTGGCCAGACTGCCAATCGAAATGCGATGCCAATCAGATTGAAGAGAGAGGTGATAAGGTAGATGTTAGAAAGAGGGTGACTGATCGTTGCGTTCTCTCGTGGAAGTTCAGCAGGAACCTGAACGTTCGAGTCGGGTTCGGGTGGTGAGGTCTCAACACCGACACTTTGATATGGAGTCGTGGCATCCACAGATACCTCGCAATGTTCGACCTCTGCTTGGACTTCCCGCTCTTCAACCACAGGAGAGCACTGAACAGACGCCTCCGACATAGACAGCCGAGCCAGCACCCCGCGGCTGTTCGTTCTGACAGTCGCGTCGATGCTCTTTTCGGAGGTCTCGACCGCCGGAGGTGCTGGAGCTGGTGTGGGCAGGAATGATTTCTCTGTCAAACGCAAGAGCTGGATGTGAGGAAGAGTTTCCGAGACTGATTGCCAGGTCTTCGCGTTGAATTCGTTGAAACCGGCTCGATTCTTTTCCTGGAACCATTTTAAGAGCTCGAGTCTTGGCATGAAGTGGCTCAAAAGGATGGATGTCTGAAGAGGGTCATTGGCCCACGAATGTCCAACATGAAGGCGAAGAATCGACGAAGAGGAGAGTTTCTGAGACTTGAGTATCTGATCCGAGCCGGGACCAGCATTGAACACAACGGCCAAAGTATGCAGGCGTTTGCAGTGTTCGACCAAAGGAGCAAGTGACTCAAGCGTCAATTTTGGGCTATGGCTAACGGGGAACCACGATAGAGGGCATAGCTTGAGAATTTCAAGATTGGGGCAAGCTTTGGCGATACTAACAATATCGGCGGGGGTGAAGACGATGGACTCTGGTAAATCGATGTCCAAGCGCGTGAGTTCCGACAGGCCAGAGAATCGCTCCAAAGACAACCGGCCAGACGGAGGCTCTGCCCTGGATGTTGAGCGCACTAGGTCGGCGAATCTGGATGAAGGCGTGGAAGTTATGCGAATGGATTGAAGGGAATCTGCGAATCTTTCGCATATCATTTCCGAAAGGTCTTGCCAGTCGGCGTTGTCGGGAGGGTCCTCAATGACTAGGTCGAGTTGTGTAAGCGCGCTGTCAAGGTGCTTGAGGAAGACAGCAATGTTGGCAACACTGCCTGCGAGCTGCAGTTTCCTCAGGGTGACGAAGGAACCCTTGGGCGGAAGATCGCCGGTGAGGCGGAGTGCAGACTTGCGAATTTCGGTGAAATCGAGTTCCTCGCCAGAGAAGACGCCGCTGTCCCTGGATCCAATGGAGCTCGGGGTGGAATCCCCCGATCGTGGCCGCAATTCGTCAAAAAAGCCTTCAACAGAAATAGGTGCTCTTCCGGTCAGATCAATCTGGAACTGCTTCAAGTGAGGTAGAGAAGCGACCCAACGACCAACCCCTGGAGATAGTGCACCTGGCGCCATAAGAACTACTTTCTCCAGACGGTTTTGAGGAAGAATGAGTTCGGTAAAAGCATCGGGGAGACCGGTTGGCGCGATGAAGGAAAGGCCTTTCAAGTTCGTCCGGCTCGACATATCAGCTAAAAAGTTTCCGATCTTTGGGAGTTTGTTCCCGATCTCGAGATTGATATACTGAAGTTCGGGGTTGAAGAAGAGCGCGCATCGCTCCAGAGCAGCTGCAGTTTCGACTTTCCATGTCAACTCTTGAAGGCAAGGAAGGATAGATGCGATGGCATGCGGGCGTTCCTCAAAGACGGAGAAAATGGAAGGTGCGACGTTGTTGGCGGCTTCATCGTAAGTAATACGTCGGACGCGTTCGCAGTACTTGGTGATCGCTTGCCAGTCTTCGTCACGAGGCGACTTGCTCTATGTTCCCAAATTTCGTATCATTAACAGCACACCAATAAAAGAAAGTCAACGTACCAGTCCTAGACCAGGCTTCTTGGTCTTTTTCAACAAATGCCCGGGAAATAGACCGACGATCGGTATAACGGAATCCAATTCTCTCCAGAGGATATCCAATGCGGGACCCGAGAAGGCCTTGCACGTGCGGGCCAGCCTCGAAAGCGAACGTCGTCCATTTGGTGCATCCAAGATGGCTTCCAAGAGCTTTCTCGTCGCTTCCGGGTCACGAAGGATGACTGGAGCCATGGTCTGTTCGTAAATTGCGTAGGGGAAATAAGATGAAGAATGTTTCTTCGTTGACTTGGTGGATTTTAGACTGTCTTTTGAAGACGAGCGAATGAGCAGAATTCCTTCGCGGATGCTTGTATGTCGGCGAATGCTGTTCAATGCGTTGTCGAATAATGAGGTTTGAGACATGAACGTCCGTCCTTCGAACTTTGCTGCGATACTTAACCACAAAGGTGCATGGAAAACACGATGCCTCTTGTCGTGTCGAGGTTTTCTTGACACACAGGGTGTGGACCATTTCCATGTGATGTGATCGGTATCATGTACACGAGCAGGTCTTGATTAGGGAAGATAGGTCTGAGTGCACGTCGTACATGCACTGCAAGTGAGGCTGCGGTGGAAGATTAGTGTCCAAATCACCCGTTTGATACCACGCCTCTGCGTCAGAGTGACGTTCAAAACCTGTTGGCTGTTGAACCCTAAATGCGAGAGTTGTTGAGTGCTTCATTTAAAACACATTACACCTGTAAATGAGTTTTGAAATGCCCTAATGATCATCATGTGTAGGCTCGATAAACCATTGCCGTGGAAGCGATTGAACAGGAAAATGCAGAGATATTGCATCGGATCAGATTGGCGAGGGAAAGGCTACAAAATGAGATACACGTTAAAAATTCCACATACATTCATAGTTCACAATTCGCCAACTTCCCAAGGGACAGGCTCTCCTTCCCAATCATCTTCGCCTTCCGTGTTTCCGCCGTCTGCATCCCCATCGTAATCCTCCCCGACATCCCAGACCTCTCCTCCCTTGTCTGGATCATAGTTATTCATTCGACGACCATAAATCAGTCCTTTCACGAGGCGTTCCTCTTCAGAAATCCGTCCCTTGGAGCTGGCGGTGGGCAACGCCAAAACACGACGAAGTTCGTCCGGTAGGTTGACCTCGACGTCGCCCTCAAGCGTTTGTACATCATGCTGGGAGGGGGCATGAGGTACAGTAAAACGTGCATAGCCCAAAATAGGATCCGAGTCAGATGTGACACCATCTTCGTCCGATCTTATTGCTGCGTGTTGGCGTCGCGTCACATTGCGTCCCACTATCCTCAACTTCGACATTGAACCATGCGATTCTGAATGATCCGTGTCGTCCTCGACTGAGGCGCTGTCTTCTATTTTGACCTTTTTGCGGCCTGCCACAGACTTTCCCTTTGATTTATTCTTTGCAGTTGGATGGAAGTGGTTACTGGCTCCTCCAGGCGGGGGTGATGGTGGGATAAGAGGGGATTTAGCCCGAGACGGCACGAGGTCCATATCCTCCTCAAATGTGCGTTTCGCAGACGAACGAGTACTTGAAACCTCGGAGTTGGAGTCCACAGCGGTCCTGCCGTCCCTCGGTTTCGTTGGGTAAGCTGTAATGGCAGGGTTTGAATCGTTTTGTGAAGAATCGATCGAGCCATTTCTTGCGGGTCGCCCTGGACCTTTTGCTCTACCATTCACCGTCGAAATCTTTTGCGATTTATTTCGCTGTGATTCTGCTCCTCCTTTAACCCCAAAAAGATCTATAGGGAGAACGGCCTCGAAAAGAGGTTGGTAGGATTTTCCCGGGATAGGTGCTTTCACTGGGGAATTGTCGATAAAGGAAGAATTGGCTTCTGTGAAATCCTCCTCTTCTTCTTCTTCACTGCTCGAAACATTGGCTTTCAGGCGAGGAAATGGAAGGATGGTTTGTGAGGAAACACGTCTTCTCTTGTCTTTGTTTGGAGATGGCGAAACAGGTTCGCCTCGAAGCCTTTTACGCGCCCGGATAACGGCGGAAGTGGGCGTAGTGTTGAAATTCAGAGATAACGTTGATGTAAGTGTCGAAGAAGATGGTTCGGGAGCAGGGAAGGTATCGGAGGATGTATTGGGAGCCTGTTTCTTCGGTTCAAGTTTGGGAAATGGATTGGAAAGAGATCCATGAATGTGGTTGACGGACGGACTCTCTTTTCGCTTCCCTTTTTCTTTCTTCTGGGGCGAAAAGGGATTAAACAACGCAAGGGGGGCAGAAGGTTGTACAGGACGCGAGGTCGAGAGAAGAACCGTGGTTAGATCGTTGGGTCGTGTCTTTCTGGGAGGCGTCGACGGCGGAGGGGATAATACCACTTTCTTTGTGGTCTCCGAGGATGCAGCAGCCTTCGAGAGCTTCTTATAAAGCTTGTATCTTTCCGCTGGATAGTAGATATTTTAGCAAGACTATAGAGCTGGGAAATATTGTTTTCAATCACCAATACTGGGGTTCTGCTTGATGTCATTGACAGTAGGTGCACACCCATTTGAATCTTTGAAGGAACGTTCCCAAGCCTTGATTTCAGCCTTAACAGTAGCGAGCTCGGACATAGGAGATGGTAGTCTGCAAAACACCTCGACGCGTGATGAGGGTGATGACCTTGAAAATCGCGTACACACAACCAAACAAAGCGGCCCTGTTCAACTTTCGGCTAAATCGCGAGTAGAAACGTGCAAGTTGTTCATCCCACCCATTGTTCATGGATCCTCGTCGCCCTCGCCATAGTGTTCTCACTCTTTTTGACCCTCTCTTAGGATCCCCCAAAACCGCCCTTGACAAGGAAAACAACGTCGGAGATTCATCTTTCTTCCATCCTTTACGAACCACCCTCGCACCTCACCAGCCAGCCCCTACCTTCAAACGTCGCCTCATCGATATTGGAGATGTCACAGTCGATGAACCCGATATCACTGAACTTTTGGCCGAGGAAGACGACTTTAATGACCAATTCAACTTTGACATTCCCGGTGACGACGACAATGACACGCTCAAATTTCGCGATATAGTGAAAGCTGCAACGCCCAAGTGGTCTGGTAAACACTTCACATCACTTACGACACCTAAACCTTCTCCTACTCCGCGCACGCCTCTCGCACAAATCTCCCTTAGGGATGAGACTACTCCCATAGCTCGCAAGAGACCTTTTAAACATCAAGCTCTTCCAACAATGTCGAAACTGACCAAGGTTGAAGTTGCCGAACCTTACAATGAAATCAATCCAGCGCCGCATTCACCGCCAAACCGAAACGATTTAATCCAAACCTCTGAATTACTCCCGACATCCCCACCGATTATTGAGGTTTCCCTCGATCCCTCCCCACCATCTATCACCCCAGAACCCTCCAACGGTTCCAAAGAGGCCCTTGCCTCTTCTGTTTGCACTTTGAATATACCACAGATAACAGGCACCTTAATAGCCGATACATCCAATCCCACTATTATATCGCCATCCTCGTCCCAGTCGTCCCTCGAGGTCTCCCTCCCGACAAATGCAAGGCTGAGGCCAAACCCACGCACCGACGATCAGAGCCATCGTCATTCCGTTGACTTGCAGTCTTCGTTCCGGCTCCAGCTGAACTCTTCGGATACCACTTTCGACCTGTTGAACGAGAAGATCTCATTCCTAGGTTCCAAAGATGGCGCTGATTCTTTCTTGAATAACATCGATGATAGCTTTGGTGAAGATGACTTCGCTGGAATATGGGAAGGTTCCAAGGAGTGCGCTTCTGTCCCTGATGCACATCCCCCCAAAGCTTCCAGAAAAGATCTAAATCTAAATCAAAGTGCGTCACATCCTCATTTCATTGGATAATCACTCTAATCTGCGAAAAGAATCCAAGCCGACAGAACCACAATCCCTTGATCAAGTCAAACGTAAATCAGAAGTCCATTGATTTTATAGAAATGGTCTGACCTTTGTAGCCGTCTATATTCCAGAAGCAATTGCAAATCAAATTAAACCTGATCTCAGGCAGACTATGAAATTGACTTCCTCAAATACACCCATTCGTGAGTACTATGCAGGATCCCTGATAAATTGTGACTTTGGCTGATTCGATAATTGGGACAGGGAATCTGTCGAAGGCAAGGCCTCGAAGCTTGGACCAGAGCCCCCATGCAGGCCAAATGATTGACAAACTCGATGCGGCCTTGTCCGAACTTCCTCGGGATGTGGGCATGACATCTACCCAAAGATCTTCCTCGGGAATGCCCTTTCCACCGCCCCCGGTTCCTGCTCTCAAAATTGTCAAGCGATCAAGGATTCTTACTCATACAACCACAACACATTCTAGAAGAACTTCAGTAGCCAGCACACGATCCCCTCCCTCCAAAGCGACATCAGCCATTACTGAAAACAAACAGACCGATCTACCACAGCTCGTTAAGAGTGTCCGAAGAACTATTCCTACTCAACCGCCTTTGGCTCCATCAACAGCTGTGGATGGTCCACGACGGGTATTGATTTCCGAGGGGCCAAAACTCAACCATGCTTCTAATACGAGAGCAGCTACACAAGGAGAACGAGCCAAGTCATACACTTCTACACTGAACGGGCCGCGACGCATTGCGGCGGCGGCTCCGAGCGCGGGGAAACCGCCTGCCGCAGTAACAGGACCAAGTAATGGTTTGAAGCCAGCTGTAAAGTATGGTACAGTTGGACCTGTATCTGCTATTCCAAAGCCTGTTTCTCGTATCCCAGGATCGAGTATCCCGGGACCTTCAAGCATCAGGACAAGGACTGGGATGGGTAGTGGAACGAGTCGAGGGTTGCCGGGCCGCTGATGGGCATGTACAGAGTACTAATGGTGTCCTCAGGTGGCCTGCTAGGGCATATTGAGAGTGGCTTTTACCCGGGATAGGGTCGGAATGATTGCATAGCATGATCGTTTTTATCGTTCTTAAAGGAATATGTAGCAAAATAAAAATTTATTGTGTGCAAGAAAGGCGGTGTTGCTTAGCAGCTCCTAAATAATAGACACACAATCCAAAGACACGTTGTCCGTTTTATAGCGGTGGCACTTGTTCTCTCTCTCCATCCCCCTCTCTTTTGTTTTCGCTTTTTTCGTCTATCTATGCAGTTTAGAGTCACGACTAGACAAGAACTCAGCCCTTCGCTTCTCGCAGATCCAGCTTTCTCACCTGACCCTCATTCCAACCCTTATTTTGCGTCCAATGGCGAGCCTGCATGGGCCTCCTCTCCTCCTGTAGGACATCCTGTTTTAAAGAGAAGAAATCCAAGGCAGACATCCATTTTCGCACACCCACTACCTGCCGACGACGTCGCTTTCCAACTCATACAGCCTCCAAACTCGCCTGACATCCCTCCAAGTGCCACTCAGACCGCGTCTTCCCTTCCTTTCCTCAATAACACGGGTCCACCTTCCGCTCGGGCTGCGCCTGAAGCTGAAGCCTTGAAACAACCTGTCGTCTTTTCTATTAGTTCGAACTCGAAAACGCCACGGCCGCCCTCACCACCACCACCACCAATTCTAGAACAAGGAAAGGAACAGAAGAAGAAGAAGAGACTAATGCCTTTCTTGTCTCGCCGTAAATCTTCAAATCCACCAGTGCCCGCCGCGGCCCCTTCGTCTCTCAAAGTTCAGGACACTCAAGCGCAGACCCAGGCGGCCGCTCGCGGTGATGTCACTCAACGATCGCAGCCCGTCCCTGGACGAATCCCCTCTGAGCCAAGTCCAATGAATCAGAACGGAGATCCACGACCTGCCACTCTTTCCCGTCCTCCCACATCGGGCGTGAGTACTCCCACTGCGAGGTCTGTAATCACCACCAGATCTGGTGTACCGAGTCAGAACGTGAGCGCCCGCACCCAAGACTTGGATCGAATTGACGAACTTGACGACACAAACCCCTGGGGAATCTCTCTTCACCATCGTGGCCCGTACGAAGCAGCTGTTCAAGCCCTGAGGAATGCAAATAATTCGATGTCCCTTGGCCAAGGCAGTAATATGCTCAATGGTTATCGACAAGGACCTCAGGCTCAAGAAAATGTATGTATCCCTGCTCTTCCAACGATTTTGATTTTGACCAAGTTATAGGTCTACATTCCTCCACAGGTACCCATGGGCGTCTCTTTAAATCTCTCTCCAGGACAAATTCTTCCTCGAAACTTTGCCCTACCCCAATCCCGTTATCCACGGCGACAGGCCACCATTGATTCGCTACCTCAAAGAATGCCCCCCAGCTACATGGCCAGTCCGCCAGCTTTACGTCGGCAATCTCAACCTCCTCAACCCATGTCGGCGTTCCCAAACCCGCATCCCGCAATACCCATTCTGTCTCATGTGCATGACCCATCACCATCTGCACCAGTTCCAGAACCACCGCCACCACCACCACAAGCCCACCGCGAACCAGAACCAATTCAACCCGAGCTGAAAGCAGACAAATCTGATGTGCTTCCTTTCGATATAGGCATGGCTATGCTGCGGTCAGAGGTGTCAGAGGTATCCGAATCATCCAACCCTTCCATTTACGTGCAACCCGAAACTAGACACGGTAGTGACTTCGATCCATACGATCCTATCCATTTGGAGAACGCACATTCACGAACTCCATCGCCATTGGTCCACGAGCCTTTTCTAGAAATATCCCGTGAACCAACTCCTGACCCTCTACCCGAAAGGCTTATTCCACAACCCACCATTTTTAGAAAGAGTCCGGACCATCCAGACATCCTTCGTCCCGGTTCCAATAAGCAAGTTTCCAATAATATGCCTCCTGCAGCTCAGGTGGATTCGATTTCACTTCCAACAAAGCAATGGCCCTCTGCCCAAACACAAGATCAATCTCAGAGTCGAAATCACAGCCCTTTTCCTCCAATTTCCTCGACGTCTTGCCTGAATGTGGATAGAAATGAGAGCACTGTATCTTTACTGAACACCTCAGTGGTGGCCGATGCCAACCCATTTCCTACAGACAGTGCGAACCCCACACAACTTCCAAAGTCAGAGCGATCTGGACCTCAAATCCCTATGACCCGAGAAATCCGGGATCAAGCTAGTCTACGATTGCCAACTGTCCAAGACCATGACGCTCGCAGTACTAATCAATCTATATCAACCTACACCTCGAGCCAAATGCGAAGTGGACGACCTCCACCACACCGCCGTGTTCCAAAACATCTAGTTATGCCTGCGCCTCTCAATCCCGCAACCAACAATCCAGCCCGCTTCCTGCCTACTCAGACCCAACAAACTCTTCCTCCCTCGCAATTTGGTCCTACAAAAGTACAGGTTCAAATACGAGCGCAATCTCACGTTCCTTACCCTTCAGGCCCACAGATGTTTGCTCCAGACCCTGTATCGCAGGAGAAGCAAATCGCGTCTGGAGGTAAATTGCGCAAAAAGCTGAGCACGAGACTCCTTCCTCAGAAGGTCACGAATACCCCCCCTGCTCCGATAGTCAGCAATGTATCTTTTGCGCCTCCTGTCATTGGATATGGTCCACCGCCTTCCTTTGGCAAAGAGCTTGGACCAAACCCCTCAAAGATTTCCGCACGACGACTAAGTAAACGCCGGACAGATTTATGAAGACTGGGCTTATAGTTCTTTGCAACAAAGATTATTTGCACTGAATCACGCTTAACGCTTTTCGACAATAACGACATTTCATTTAACGGACCATCCTTGTTGTAAACTTTAATTTCAAACTTTTCACCTCGTATTATCCTATAGATAACTTGTACCAACCTGTAGTGTTTAAACCTTTGAGCTTTGCCCCTTCGCAGTTTCCTTGGAATTTAGGTCGCCCTTTCTGTAGTTATAACTTCTGTATTTTTCAGGTCGTTAACAGATATTACATTCACTTAATCTTCCCTCAAGAGTGGTTTAAAAAGTACTAATATTACAAAAAGGCAAGGTGAATGTATAGATATCAATGTAGTCAATTAGTAGGCCAATCTGAACATGAACTGGAAGCTGTATTGCTTGGTGTCTGGGTCCCAATGCGACCAATTCCAATATCCCGCATCGTCTGCCTCGTCCTCGATTTCGCGAGCGGGGATACGGAAAGCAATTGTCTCATATGGTTCAGCTGCAACCTAGAAAGATAATGTTAGTTAGTAGGAAATGGCGAAGAAACCCTGGTCGTCTCACAATAAGGTACTGGTAAGCCTTGTTGGGAGGCTCCCTTTTTTGTTCCCAAGCACTCATGAACCGTCTACGGGGCAGAACGCCCTCTTTGATTTGAGGTAAATGAACTTGCACCATCATTCCCTCTTTCCCAGTATCTCTGTCGCGAACCTTGGTGACCCTGTATCCTGGTCGGCCAATTTTGAGGAAGACTTTGCGCTGGATATTGCTCTGTGTGGGGGCAATGGTCAACTGTGTATCTTTAGCATCGCGTGCGGCTCGACGAGCGAGGTTTGTTTGATGCTTTTTCCCCTGCGTATGAGCAAGATAGGACCCCTCATTTGTGTGGAGGGTCAGGCAGAGGCGACATTCCAGTGATCCCAGATGATTGCGAAGAATATAAGGATCCTGGTTTCTGAAATCAGCATAGAATATCTGGATGAATCATCAAACAACGCACCTTCGCGAGATCTATGGTCTCCAGAGCGAGTTTTCTCAGTCGTTCACGCCTGTCGACATTGGTTTCCGACGCCCCGGCGACACCTCCTCCACCAAATTTTGAGCCAACTCGGTTCTGTCATGGCCATGGTTTGTTTGATGAGTTGTAGTTAGAATATTCGTTACTAAAACAACTGACCTGATAATCTTTAAAACAATTTCAGTCGTGATAATTAAAGAAATATATAATAAAATGCGACTCACCCATTCTTTAAATCAAAGGTCGACTATGAACCAGTCAGTTGAGGTTACGCTCGATGTTGTGTTCAGCGTTCAAATTAAGAGCCCTAAGTCACAGCCGTGTGATGGTAATGTCCTGACTAGGGAGCGGTGGTCACAGAGATTCATTATGTAATCAAGATCCATGAGCCCGATTTGGACTCAAAAATTCTGTAAGTCTGGTGCTTGGTTGTACTAACGTCAATATAACTCTCTTCCTCGCATTTCTTTCTTGTCTTCGCCACTTTATGTCCTTGGTTATATAGGGATAATAAAATGGCTGCCCAAAAACGCACTTTGGATGACTCTACCTCGAGCCATAAACCCAAAAAATCAAGGACAGAATCTCATCGAACGGACATACCCAACCCAGTCAAGACCTCTTCACTATTGACTGCAGAGGTCGACTTTCCACGAGGAGGAGGGACTTCCTTTACACCACTAGAAGTCAAGGCAATCCGAGCCGAAGCCGTTAAAGAGGCGAACGCTGAACTGTTTGAAGTCTCTCCCATCCCCAAGTCGGTCTGCGACGTTTTATTGACCCTGTTCGTTCCTATAGGATGCTTCAGGTGAAAAGAAGAACAAAAAGCGAAAGCGCAAGAATGCTGTGGAACCTTCAAAAGGCCAGTCCTCCGAATCGAAGGACAAGATTCGCATTGAACATCTCAACTATAAGGTACAGCCCACAAAACCTTCTCCGTCTCTATCTAACTTGTTATCACCAGAGAATCAATGTTGGAATGAAAATATTCGGTCAAATTATTTCAATTTTACCCCTTGCACTGATAGTGTCGCTTCCGAACCAACTCTTTGCTCATGTGCCAATCACCAATATATCCTCCCAACTTACCCTACTCCTGGAAAATTCTGAGCAAGCCGAATTGGACTCTATAATGGACGACGAGGACGAAGAAGAAAAAAGCTTCAAGGACACTGTTCCGGAGCTCAATGAAATCTTCAAAGTCGGGCAATACATACGGGCTGTCGTGTCTGCAGTTCACCAACCTGGCTCCAGTGATACCTCTGGTATAGGAAGATCAAGGGATGAATCAGCAAAGGCCAGCAAACGTGTTGAATTGTCATTGATTCCGGAGCGTGTTAATTCTGGAGTTATGAAAACTGACCTCAAGCAAAATTTTGTGAGTACGTAAAAAATCAACTCATATAAAGACTCACCTATTTCTTTTCCAGACTCTGACAGGAGCTGTAAAAAGCATCGAAGACCACGGTTATATTCTGGACTTGGGGATACCAGATGTTTCAGGCTTCTTACCTACGAAGGAGGCTAACAAAGGTAGACTCGAGGGCGCAAAGCTGCATATCGGGGAACTATTAAATGTTGCCGTCACCAAAATGTCTCCTAATGGAAGGACGTGCACTGTTACTACCGATGCGTCTGCCTTTGCTACAGCTTGCGTGCGTTTTTTTCTATGCCATCTTTTACTGCATCAATTAACAATCTTTGTGCTAGTTGTCCGAGATCTCATCCGTCACGTCTATTCTTCCAGGGACCTTGGTTTCAGCTCTAATTACTTCTATCAGCCCAGATGGACTCAATCTCCAAGTTCTTGGATTCTTCGATGGATCCATCGATCGTATCCACCTTGACCAAGACCCGTCCTCTTACAAGGTTGGAAAGAAGGTTAAAGCCAGGGTTTTATATGACTATTCATCGTCATCACCGCCCAAATTTGCGTTGGCCCTCGTTGAACATATCATTAAGCTGTGTCGACGTACAGTCGACAATAGTGAAGCTGGCAACGAAATTGGTGTACAAGAGCTCTATCCTGTTGGGACGACCCTGGAAGCAGCGAAAGTCCTCCGCCTGGAAGCAGAACGAGGTTTGATCGTAGAAGTTGCTCCTGGTGTGGAAGGATTTGTCCATGTTGGTGGTTATCTTCGTATCGACGAGACCTTAAATTCATTGACACACAAATCTATAGATATCCCATACATCCGATGACCATGTTCCAAGTCTTTCGGCCTCTGGACCTTGGAAAGTCGGTTCTTTCCATCCCGCCAGAGTCACAGGATACTTTGCATTCGACGGTCTGCTTCAACTTTCCCTCAAGCCTTCCATCGTCCAGCAAAAGTATTTCCAAGTAGCCGATGTTGAAGTTGGAGAGGTTGTGAAAGGCAGCATCAAAAAATTAACTGATTCTGCACTCTTTGTCTCTTTGTCTGGGGGCATTGATGGAGTAGTGTGGCCCAATCATTACGCCGATATTACCCTCAAGCACCCGGCTAAAAGATTCAAAGAAGGCGCTAGTATCAAGTGTCGGGTATGATGATTCTCAACTACCTGTGTTAACAATCTATTGACTCTCACGTAGGTCCTTGTTGTTGATCCAGAACGGAAGCGTATATCCTTAACAGCAAAGAAGTCATTGATCGACTCGAAGTTACCAATATTAGCCAAACTCGAAGATGTAGTGCCAGGGAAAGTTGCTCATGCTGTTGTATTCAAGATCTATGAAAAGCATCTCCTTGTCGAGTTTTTCAATAACTTGAAAGCAATCGTTCCATCAAAAGAGATTAGGTGCGTTTGCCGATTTTCAGCAGAATGATTATGACCGATTCTGACAAACCAAAAATCCATAGTGATACACCCAAGAGCCAACTTTCGGAAGCATTTCCTGTAGGCCGAGTGGTTCGCGTCCGTATCCTTTCCGTGGATGAAGGTCGTATTACAGCGAGTATCCGACAAGCCACGTCGAATTTCGATGTTGCCACCGACATCAGTTCGATAGAAATCGGCGATACTGTTGAAGGAAAGGTGTCGGAAATACACAAAGATAATGTTGTCCTTGCCTTACAACCTTCCCACGTCCGTGCTCTTCTCTCTCTCAAAAACCTTGCCAACCATCGAAACCTTTCTGTCCCCCAACTGCGTGCCAGCCTCCAAAATGGGGAAAAGCTGGAAGAACTTGTTGTTGTCACTCGAAATCCAGAAAAATCACTTGTCATCGTTGCAAACAAACCGAAAACGAAGGCCACATTACCGCCAAAAGGTCAAAACATAACCTTGGAATCAGTCGTTCTGGGGCAATTGATCGGAGGTCGCGTAACGCGACATACCCGTCATGGAGCCCTCGTCAAAATCTCGTCAAATCTCGGGGGTATATTGCACCTGACTGACTTGACTGATGATTTTGGTTCAGGCCTTTCTCTTCCAGCTGTCGACTCAATCATAAAGGCGACCGTGGTTGGAATTGACCCGGCCAAAAGACAATTGACACTGTCGACACGACATTCGCGAATGTATCCAGATCAAGTTCACAATATAATTGACCGCGAAATCAGCAGTATCTCCGACCTAGAAATTGGTGACAATGTCCGTGGATTCGTCAAAAACATTGCTAGTCATGGATTGTTTGTCACGATTGGGCGGGAGGTGGATGGTCGGGTACAGATCAGGGAGCTGTTCGACGATGTTAGTAGCCCCAATTTTCTTTTCGTTGCCCATCATTGACTATTCTAAAACAGTATATCAAAGATTGGCAAGCGAACTTCAAGGAACACCAATTGGTAAAAGGCCGAGTCATCAGGTCAGTCTTAGAGAATTATACCAGGTTTCGAGTATTGACACTTCTGTCAGTGTGGATTCAACGACCAAAAAGGTGGAACTGTCCTTCAGGACAATCGGAGCTTCTCAACGTTCATCGGCCTTAACCTTGAGCGATCTGAAAGAAGGTCAAAAGGTTTCCGGAACCGTTAAAAAGATCGAGGATTACGGCCTCTTCATCCAAATTGACAACTCAAAACTCAGCGGTTTATGTCATAAATCACAAGTGAGTTTTTCTTATAGACTTCTTGAGACATCCTCTAACATCGTCTAGCTTTCTGATAATGCAGAAGCAGATGTGGCTGGTGCACTTCGTGGCTTCCGTGAAGGCGATAAAGTCAAAGCCTATGTATTGTCAATAGACAACAAAAGGATATCTCTGAGTTTGAAGCCTTCATACTTCACTAAAGAGGATCTGGAGGAGGAAGAGGACGAAAAAATGGACGATGAAGAGGGAAGCAAAGGCTCAGACGAGGAAATGGATGGAAGTCACCATGGCTTTGAAAGCGCAGAACCCGTCGAAAGCGAGGTCGAGGGTGATAATAATACCGACGAAGATCAAGAAGAAATGGAAATTGACATGGAACAAATCCAAGTTGACTACCCGACAAAGAACCCAACTGAGCGGACACGACAAAAGCAGTCAACGTCATCGCAGGTTCCTTCGTTATCCCTGACGGGCGGATTCCAATGGTCAGGCGATGTCCATGATCACGATGACGATGCGGATTCCTCCTCGGACGAAGACGACGACGAAATGGGACAACCTAGTAAAAAGAAGCGCAAGCGCAAACAGATTGAAATGGATCTAACAGGGGATATGCATGCCAAAACGCCCGAATCAAACGCCGACTTTGAGCGCCTTCTCCTTGGTTCACCGAATTCCTCATATCTGTGGATCCAATACATGTCTTTCCAGTTACCTTTGTCGGAAGTAGACAAAGCTCGAGAGATTGCCCGTCGCGCGATCAAAACCATTAACTTCCGCGAAGAAAGGGAGAGATTAAACATTTGGATCGCGCTGCTGAACTTGGAGAATGTGTATGGTACCGAAGAAAGCTTGGATGCTGTGTTCAAGGAGGCTGCTCGAGCAAACGACTCTAAGACTGTCCACTTACGACTGGCCTCTATCTTTGAACAGTCGGACAAACTTGAGGTGAGTCGTCCTGCCTAGATAATTGGTTTGATTATCTCAATTTCCTCTCAGAAAGCTGAAGAACAGTACAAGCGAACTTGTAAGAAGTTTGGGCAAAGTTCCAAAGTTTGGACTCTGTTTGGCGAATTCCAGCTGAAAAGAGGGGAGCTCGAAGAAGCCAGAAAACTGCTACCTCGAAGTCTCCAAAGTTTGGAAAAGAGAAAGCGTGAGCAATTCCCAATTTTTTTCTGCAGCATTTGATGACGGCAAATCAATTAGACCTTAAAACCATTTCAAAATTTGCGCAACTGGAATACAAATATGGTGAACCAGAGCGCGGTAAAACGTTGTTTGAGGGTGTTCTCGATTCTCATCCAAAAAGATGGGATCTGTGGTCCATCTATATGGACATGGAAGCAAATCAAGGAGATATTCAGAGCCTGAGGTATGCCGAACGTGATCATTACAGTTCGCAATGTGAATTGAGTAACATTTTCAACAGAAATCTGTTCGATCGTGTCCTGGCGCTCAAGATGACAAGTCACAAAGCCAAGTGAGTCTCCATGAACTTTACGCCTGTGATTAATATTTATGTCTCGTCTTTAAAATCCAAAAGGTCTTTCTTCAAGAAATGGCTAGAGCTTGAAAAAAGGATTGGCGACGAAGAGGGCGCAACAGTTGTGAAACACAAGGCCATGGAATGGGCGCAAAGGGCCTCCAATGCAGCATGATTTATTAGGTACTGGTCAGTGTAATGACAATGCCAACTTGGGCTAATCGTAAGGGAGAACAATATTTAAGAAGGCAACATAGTAACGGAGCAAAGCAAGCGAAAACTAAGTAGTGTGAGGGGAATCCAAGCGAATGTGTGACAAAAAAATGGGGAGATACCGAGGGGTATATGCAAAGTTTACATAAGTAGATCAGCGAAAGTCGTATAGAAGAGACAAATGTTATGAACGAGGCGATCGTGTTCGCTCTGTGAGGGTGGGTCTTTCTTCTAACTCGCTGAGTGGCCGGCGATTGCTCATAGAGCTTGCGATTTGTCTTTGCCAGTCATCCAATTCGCTGGAAAGATGCTCGAAAGCAAGGGCGTTTTGTGAGCTCGATGTACTTAGACGACCGGAGGTTGGACGATCGCCAAAGGTTGGCTGATCTACCTCCAATAGGAGAGCAATTTTGTGCGATAGCTGATCGTTTTCCCGACGAAGTATAGCGTTCTCGGCATGCAATTTTTCAGCGAGAGTTTCGTCTGGACCTCCACGGGCAATATCCAAAGATTGTTCCAAGCGCGCGATGTCGATTTGCAGTTCTTCAACTTGATTAAAGCGGTCATCGGCCTCTTGTTGTGAAGTGACAAGATTATCACGGAGAAGCATGAGCTCCTTCTCAAGATTGTCGAGGCGCAAGCGCAATTCTTTGTTTTCGCTAGTCAGTCGTTGCACCTGCCGCTGTGCGTCGGCGAGATGTGTGCGGTTATCATCGTCTGTTTGAGGGGTGCTACGTCCGTTGAGACTACGGATCATCGGTTTCCCAGCTCTTGTGGCGTCAAGATCAGCTTGAAGGGCAGTGTTGGTTTTCCGTTGTTTGTTGAGCTCTTCACGCATACGGTGCATCATCTTTTCGGTACCCCTGACAATTGATTTGTTAGTTTCTTTGAGAAACAACCAACAAGAAAAAAACTACTTACTTGACATAGTGTACAGCGATCTGATAGTCAGCTTCCATCTGCTGGATCTGACCTGTGAATGCCTCGACTTTTCGTTCTGCTTCTTGGACGCGTTGCTCAGCATCTTCTGACATAGGGCTTCGGGAAGACCGAACATTATTGAGCTGAGTAGAAAGCTCGGAGACTTGCACTTCCATGTCCTGCTTCCTGCGAAGAGCTTGTGCCAATTCCCGCTCAGAATGTTCGTGCAAACGAGTTCGTTCCGCAAGTTTTTCTTCGAGTTCAGAAATCACGTGAGGTGATGCAGCACTGGCACTCCTTGACGATGGGCGCAAATCATCCTCGTCAATCCCGATACCGTTCTCAGCCAGGTAATTTCTCATCATACCCAACTTTGTGCTCGTATCGGCCAAATCCTTGGTTTTATCACGAAGGCGGCTCTCCAGAGTTGACAGTTCATTGCGGAGACGAGCAGTGTCAGAGAAAGCGTTCGATAGCTGGTTGCGTAAAGTTGTGATCTGATTTTGAAGAGTAGAATGCTCGGTTTCCCGTTCTTGATTGCGTCTACGCTCTTCCAGCAACTTGCTCGCCGAGTCATCCGCTCGCTGAGACACTTCGCGAAGCATCAGTCTCAATGATTGGGCCTCCGCTTCAACCGCTTGAATCTTCTCAGAGTGTCCTCGCAGGAGACGATCCTCGTCAGCCTTGAGGTCCCGATGTGAATCGAGAAGCTCTCCTAGACTCGTGGTTGTAAGCGCCCGGAAAGCATCTGCCTCCTCTCGAGATTTTGCCCAAGAATTCTCGGCGTCCGTGAGTCGAGCACGTGCTGCTTCGGCTTCTGTCGTTCTTGTTTCGAGTTCGCCACGAAGCTCAGCGACGTCAGATTCCAAGGTCCTGATTTGTTCTTGGGCGCGTTGATACTGCATATCGATTTCCATCGCCCGGGCAGAGGAGGCTTGAAGTGCAACGCGCGCTTGGTCCAGTGCCCGAATGTGTTGATCCCTAGACTGCGACAATTCATCGACTTGACTCCGAAGGCCAACTTCATCAGCTTCTCGTTGTTCAAGGAGCGAGCTTTGGGACACTAGTTTATCTTGATGATCTCGGAATTTCGCCTGTAGAGATTCGTGTACTTCCAAAAGATCGTTGTACCGCTGTACTGTTTGTGTATGCAGTTCGTCGTATTTTTCGGCGCGTTTGGAGGATTCAGCTGCACGAGTCTCCGCTTGCCCACAAAGAATCGTTTGGAGAGTAAGTGAATCGTTCAATTCATTTAGCTTCCGGTCTTGTGCCCAACGTTCGTTCATGAGTGTAGATATATGATCCTCGAGTTCCTTTATTCGGTCTCGCTCCATTCGATGAACTTCAGAATCTTTGTTTGCTTCAATCGCAGCGATTTTAGCTCGGTAATATGCTGCTTCTTGCGTCGCGCTTGACTTGACACGGTCCGCTTCCGCCAGATGTTCTGAGGTTTGTTTGGCCTGTTCTGCCATTGAAGACTGGACAGAAGTTGTGTTAAAAAAAGATCATTAATTTGGACAGACCGACTGCTCATACCTGGACCTGCGCCTTGAATTGCTTAAACTTGAGAACCAACTCAGCATATTTAGCGTCATGACCATCCTCGGATGTGCTATTCAGTGACCCTATCTCCGGACTTCCAGCTCTGTCTGTTTGCACAAACCCTGCACGAGTGGCCTTAGACAAAGCCTCCTTCATCCAAGCCATTTGTCTCTTGACGCTATCCAGTTCAAGGTCCTTGGCCTTCAGATCACGGACCAAATCTGCTGTCACATTACCAACCGATCCATTGCCAGACCGTGAAGCTGGTCGCGCAAAGCCATTCATGGTAGGCGATGGATTATTGGGCCCATTTTGCTGGGATTCAGGCACCGCTGTCCTGGATCGTTCGACAACAGGGGAAGCGCGCCCAGGCATAGGTGAGGCACGACCTGTAACCGCAGGTGACGACCGGCCGTTCATACCCATCGAAAGGGACACCATATTAGGCGCCTGCGCTCCATTCATGTTCGCAGGAGATGTTGCACGACTAGCGGTACTCATTTGGGCGGGGCTCTTCGCACGCGTTCCAGTCTGATACGACTCGGAACTGACCATATCAAATCCGTCATCCGTCCCATTGGCATCTTCGTCCTCACGTTTGGGGCGCACTGGTGCTTTTGGCTTGCCATTTGTGAGCGACGTAGTCGACATATTCGGTTGCGCAGTTCGGCCGGCGGGTGACATCGCTCGCTCGGGGGCTACACTGGGCGACATGGACCGTCCGTTCACATTGGGAGTCTGCTGAGGATTCGGGTTCGAGACTGAGGTTTTCCGTAGGTTGTTTTGACTGCCAGGCACCGCACCCGCTGGAGGTCTGGAATTGTCTTCAGGATATTTGATGTTTTCTGAACATTGTTCAATATACGACCAATGATCAGAATTTAAAAATCACTCAACTTGTCTCCAGCGTGTGTGTAATACTAGGATCGTCTGACTTCGATGGAGTGAAAGATTCGCCACCGAGCACAAACACCTTCGTGCCAATAGATGCCATAGCATGCCCAGAACGCCCACTAGGGGAAGGACCCATATTCTGGAACATGTACCATCTTTGATCTTTTAGTTCAAATGAGATTCAGCGTTACTTGCGACCACAGAGGAAGATTTAACCCACTCGAAATCTTGAAGGCAGCCAAGTCACCCAAATCCTTTCCGTCGATACCTCTACCGCCAAAAACATAGATGACATTTCCTACAATGGCAGCGGCATGGCCTTCACGGGCAGAAGGAATGAAACCGATACAATTCAGTTCCGTCCATTTCCTAGTTTGTAAGTTAAATGACCAAGTATCGTTGTAATGGAATTTGCCATCCGTTCCACCGAAGCTATCAAATAAATTAATTTAGGATCCGCGATTCGTTGGTGAGAAAAAAAAAATGGCCATACACAATGATGCTGTCCTCAAAGGTTATACACACGTGACCTGTTCTAGGGGCTGGTCTTTCAGGGCTAGCAGGTTCCCATTGCTCCCAAGCGGACCTCGTTTTAACTTCGAGGTATGTGTCAGGTTAGCGCTTATGGCGATATTTTTTGCGAGAAAAAAAAAGTTTTGGACGTACGCGAGTTGAGGTCAAATGCCCATAGATCATTGAGGAAATCTTCTCCGACCTGCCCACCAAACATGAAGAACTTGGTCCCCACCATCGTGACGGCATGCCCATATCTCCCCACCGGTGCAGGACCCGAAACCTCCAACTGATTCCAATCTCGAGAGACTGAGTGAGGGAAAAGACGGTCAATTCTATTAAGATATCTCTAAACTGAAAAACCACGCACTGAGATTTAGAAGATACAAGCCGTTGTCTTGGCGGTCTGTCGGTTTCGAATCTGTGTTTGTATCACCACCCCATACTATCAGAACATTTCCCACCAAAGCGCACGCATGTCCCATTCGCGGACTAGGGATTTGTCCTGTCGTGTAGAATAGACTGGCAGAGTTGTCTCGTGTGGAGAAAACATAGACATCGTTCCGCGCAGATTCGCGAACGAGACCTCCGAAGAGATAGAGGTCTCCACTAGGAGTGGCCGTCGCTGGGAGGGCATGTCCATATCTCGGAAACGGTGACGGTGACGGTGAAGTCGGGGGTGCAACGCCAGGCTTGCTTATGACGCTTGGGGGAAGGAGGTTTAGTCGTCGAGCCGACCAAGGGAAAGAGGGGGGTTGACGGCCAGATTGTTGTGGGTTGGATTGCGGCTGTTGCGACTGCTGCTGAGATACCTGCTGGGGAGGTTGAGCTTGGAGTGAATTGGACTGCTGGAGGCCAGCGCCTTGACCTGCGCTTCGGTTTTGAGGTCGCGGTTGTTGCTGTTGCGATTGTTGTTGTTGAGGTTGCTGCTGTGAAGACTGCAGAGGTGCAAGAGCGCCATTTCCAGCTCTACAAGTATATTTAGAGCCTAGAGCATAGATACCGGCCGACTGGTGTGGCGGTATTGAATACGATAGAAAGACTTACGATGCAAGTGCGCTATCCCCTCGCAAACTCCCAGACTGTTGCTGCTGGGGCGCAGACGGATCTCTACTCATCTGGGCCAGAGCTTGACTAGGTGTGTTTGCTACAGTGACATTTGCAGCTGCCTGGGGTGCGGCTTGGTTCTTCTTCCTTGAGAAGAAGGACATTCTCCTGGTCCTAGCGAAGAAGGACGTTATGGCTGAATGGGGTGTCGAATAAGTGGGGTTTGTCGAAGGAGAGGAGAGGAATTAGAAGATTAAGCGAAGAAAGAAGAGAGATAGAAAGAAGAGAGTAAAAGGGAGAGAGGGAGAGGAGAAGGAGAGGAGCAGGGAAGGGGGACGACGAAGAGGGTAAGTAGCACACTGGGGCCAAGTCTGACGGGCGGATTTGTGTGAGATTTGTGAGTGTTTGCCTCGGTCATGGCATTTCATCAGCATCTCCTTCTGACTCCTTCCCAGTGCACACAGTCCTTTCACTTTTCGCCCCACCCGACTTTATCCCACCATCAACTGCCCCTCGCAACCGCGGTCCTCTTACGGTTTTATACGGTTTTAATCATGTTTTATATATCACTTATTTCTTCTACAATGCGGCTATATTTCCTCTCCTTCTTCATGATCAACTACGCGACCTGGGCCCCTCTACGTCGTTCCAGGTAATGACCTGCGAGTCATCGTCGCTCTGGTGGTCCTTTTTGCGGTGCGCCATGAGGGCCTTGTGCGTAGGCATGAGACGGTAACATTCTGACAAGCAACAAACTCTTGAACATGTGAATGAACAGACATCCATAGCACCTACGATCAAGTACGCATATGAAGATAGGCGTGCTACATATCAAAAACCTGTTCATGAGCTGACTGATCCTATACGTCCACAACAAACGATACCAACGCTTCTGGTGTCGTCGTTTTACCGAACGGCTGCTTTATTTCATCTACGGTGGTCGTCGCTTTGGGGAAGAATGTAAATATCAACAAATCGACAGATGCCTTGGTGGGGGCCTACCATCTTGGATGGCTGGTTTTGATGGAAGGAGAGATGGAAGAGTTGCCATGAATCAATCTGGATGTGGATTAGAACCAAGGACAATACCACTCATAATTGTGACGCCACACCTCCAAGCGCCGACCGAGAACTTGAAAATTCCCATATGCGCACAGCTTCACTGACTTGACCATTTCGTCACGGCAGAGGTAAACTTTCTATGTAAACGGATAAAAATATCCCTTTGTTCGTCTATCAAACTTTGTAGAATGTCAGATAACCAAGTATTATATCATCTCCGAAGATTTTAGTATTGCCATTGGTATAACTGGGTATAGGCGTTTAAAATACAACAAGTGAAAGCCCATCTGTGCGAAAACAAAAGCCCCACCGAACTAGGCCCCTTCAAATACTAGATTAGTCCCATAAATTTCGTCCATAATAACGTAAAACAAAAGGGAAGGAAAGAAAAGAAAAAAAAACAAAGAAAGGAAGAAAGGAAATATACTACCGAAAGATCGATCATCTGAGTCCACTCTCCATATCGTCTGCACCTCCTCCACCGGCAGACACACCAGCCAACGGGCCCAACCCCGCACCAGCCGCCAAGTCAATGAACTTGGTCACCCTCTTCATAGCTCTCAAATCTCTCCTCCTCTCCCAATCATCATCCTCATCCTCGCTCCCACTCTCTCCTCTGCTCCTCCCAGCCCACGCAGCATGTTGCTCACACAACATCCTCCCATCGACCTCCCAATACTCGACCAACCGCACCGAGCACTTAGGATAACCGGGATGTTCGCATGTCATGTGTTCGGGGTGATAGCGGTCTCCGCTCTGTGAGATGGCGCAAGGGCCTTCGATCGGTTGTCCGCACATTGCGGCTGCACAGAGTGTGTCGTTGGCTTCGTGGTAATGGTACGCACAAAGTGGTCGACCATCATAGACGTAGAATGATTTGTCTGGGAAAGGTTTCTAATGTTCCGTCGATAGATTAGTATACAAAACGAAGACCTGAAAAAAAAGAGTAAAATGACGAACGTGGCAAATAGAGCAATTGAAACAGTCTCTGTGATATTTTCCCTTCAATTGACCATCCGAAGAGGACACTGCGGCTCTCTCGATAGGCAATTCGCATCTCTGACACTGTTTTTTCATTCAAGTAAGAATCAATGACGTCAAGGTATACCACGAGGCAAACAAAAAAAAACATACCTTTGGGAGATACATGTTCTTCCAACACTTCTCACAAAGTACACCTCCACCATCAACGGACACCCATCTCCCATCTTCAATCGTCTTCGAACACTGCTTGCACGTCTTCGGTCTCCTGGCCGTTCTCTTTCCCACACCACCCGCCCCATTGCCAGATAACATTTTATCCCGATCCAACTGAGGACTCGTCATGGAGCGCGTAGGAAGCTTAATTGGCTTCTGATCAGGGGATTGAATCCCTTGGACAGTATTGCTCCTCTGCGCTTTCGCACCGCCAGAACTAGAACCACCAGCGAGCATCTCTTCATCCTCGCCAGGCGCTTTGGGGTACGAAACCTCCTTCACCCCCCGTGTATCGACATAGGTATCTTTCAACTGCACACCCAAGACCTTCACACCCCGATCCACATCCATATCGTCCGTCGATGTGATCCTCCGCAGGTCGAGATCAATATTACTCGTGATCGATCCATCCCGTTTATGATTATGATGCTTCTCCGTCGTCTCATACCCTCCCTTACCACTACCACCAGCCCGCGAACTTGCATTACTCGCGCTCCTGCCAGTCCGTCCAGGTGCGCCGTTAATACCTGGACCGCCCAACCGAGCATAATCACTCGGGGGTCTCTGCGACAACCCAAGCGCATGTGCGATTGCTGCTGACGAATTTGCTCGCGACCTCATACCCTTCCCGTCACGACCATTCCCATGCCCGCCCTCCTCGGAGCTCTGCGAATAGGTAGACGACACAGACCCGTCTCTCGAATGCGCGACACCACTCGGCTGCTGTGATACCGACGATCCAGAAGTAACAGATGATGGACCCCCTGGTCGTCGACTTTGGTCAATACTTCTCGACCGAGAAGAGACAGATCCAAACTGGATACTATTCCCCGACTTATTGCTGCTTGTCGATGTCGTTCGCGGCAGCGGTATAGGAATGGGCTGGCTCGATTGACCCTGTTTGGGCGACGACAGACCACCTCTCGACATGCTTGCTTTCCTACTCCCACTCCTCACACTACTTCCGCCGATTGATCCAGACCTCGACTCCCTTGTTTTCGAAAGTGACTCCTCTCCATCAGAATCCGCATACGCCAACCCCCCATATTCAGAATCAGGCGATGCGGGCGCAGACCTCCTTGAATCAGAAGATGTCGTAGTATTGATACCAACAAGGGACCTTGGAGTGATGGGCGACATTTTGTTGTTCGACGATGAAGGGAACGGAACAGGTGCGAAATCCGTCGTGATGGGTTGTTGGAAAGGTCTTACTGTTGGTAATCCTGGAGATGTTGGCGAGGAGTACCCTGATGCTGGTGAGAGTGGAGGCGTTCCATTGTTAGCTATCCGTTCAGCAAGGATTTATTTGTCCCGAAGAGAAATGTACAGGTCAAAAAGGAAAAGAAAGAAACATAATTAGCGCTCTGATCGCATATCTTCATGACAGAACGAATTGAGGACTCACAGCGCGAAAGTGTATCCATATCGAGGGCTCTGGGCGCCCCATGAGGTGGTACGAACGGCCTTCGACTCTGCTGCTGCATACCAGGCTGATTAGGACCTGGACCCTGTTGTCCTTGATAAGGATAACCGGGATACCCTCCAGGCGGTGGTGTCGGTCGCTGCATCCCATTTATCCCCATCCCAACAGGAACCCCCATATTCGGGTACCCAGGCGGCATGGGCAGGCCCTGATGTTGATGTTGATTCACAAACATGGCCGCCCGTGCGGCAGCTGCGAATCCGCGTCTGCCCACCCCCGCCATACCCGCCGACCCTCCCGTCTTGGTGTCGATCCCGCGCTCTGCCGCTGGGATGAATTCCTCGCCGGGCTGGACTCCAGTGTTCACATTGATTCCCGCATTTCTGTTATCAAGAACGGGGCCACTTCCTGATAAGCCTGTACCTGTACCTGATGGGCCTGTCGGCAATGGAGGTGGTGGTGGGGAAGGGCCCGTAGGTCCTAGTCGAGGATAGGGCGTGGAATAAGGACGTGCAGCGTCGCTGGGATCTGGACGCCAATTGGACACTGTTATGGGCTTCGAATTCGCGTTCGGGGCCGGGTTCGTGTAGTTCGGGTTAGGGGATGGCGTGCGATTTGGTGCGTCCTGAGGCCTCAACTGCTGCGGTGGAGGCTGTTGAGGTGGGAGGGTTCGTTTTTGTTGTGGTGATGTGGACGAAGATATACGGGGTGGAGGTGATGGGGTTTTGGTGGAAGCTTGTTTTGGTGGCTGTTGTTGTAGTTGCTGCTGCTGCTGAGCTGCAGGCAGTTTCACAAGTTTGGTCATAGGCCTATGGCAGATTAGAAACCTATGAGTACACCGTTCTGATACGCATACGTATCGCACAAACAAGCCAACAGCCCATTCACGACGCAGCGAGGGGAGCAGGAGAACACAAAGAGGAAAGGAAAAACTCACGGGGCAAACGTGTTTTCGGCACGAAAGCTGCCAGAACCTTTCCCATGTCGTGTCTGTGTCTGCGTCTGTGTCTGTGTCATCGACGTGGTAGTGACGTTGGGAGATGAAGCAAACGGATCTGCAGAGACGAGACCACCGGCCCCTGGGTTGATGGGAGGTTTAGAAATAGGTTGCGCTTGGGGTTGAGGGGTCCTCCTGGAGAAGAAAGACATGGATTATCGAGAGAGAGAGAGAAAATGCCCAAGAAATGTTTGAAAAAAGACGGTTGGAATAGGGTGGATATCGGATTAGTGTATCAAGAAGCAAGAGAAATAGAATAAAGAGGGACTTAGAGAGCAACAAGGCGTACAATGCATAGTAACATAGTAGCTGCCCACCACAACCATCGCAGCCGGCAATGAATTCAATAAGGCTTCTTCCTTTCCCATTCCCACGCTCCTCACGCGGTGCAAATCAAACACGTTCGTGTGACTGCATTTGCTCGAACGCGAAAAATGTCAAAAAGGTCATCCGATTCCATAGCGCTAAAAGACAAAGAGACGCCCGTAGAGTCGTAGCTCCATGTCTAATATGGTGTAGCTCGAAATGAATAATGAAATTTCCCATAGATACAAGCCCCTTCGCCGTCATCCCGAGACGACTAAAACTTTAAATGATGAGCACACTTGGCATCAAACCTGTCAAGGGCCGCGGTAAATGACTTTAATAAATGCCTGCACTGTGCAGGTCTATGACTTGGAGGATAAATACTAAAACTACTCTAGATACATGTGTCTATATATTGGCTACAATAATAATAAAAAGAAAAAAACATGGAGCAAAGCAAATAAAACATGGGTATCGATGGTGATAAATGATTGAATAAATACGGCATCCTCATCCTTTGTGAATGTAACTAGTTTTGTACAGCACTGTGTCGTGGTTTTAGGTCGTGACGGTCATGAGAATGATCGAAAGTTGCGAGTCCCGGAGTAGGATCCTGATGCTGAAGAAGTCGCAGCTGTGTTGGCTGTGGCACCGCGTTCAGGATATTTTAGTAACTCTGGTTAAAAAGAGAGAAAGCATCAGGTTTTGATGTACTCGAAAGAATTTTTTTTTGAAAACGAACTGGTATCCAAGATATGAACTGGAGTGGAATCATCGAAGACAGGTTTCGCGAAAGATTCTCCTCCAAACAGATAGACACAACTTGCAACGGTAGCCATAGCGTGGCCAGATCTGGGGCTGGGAAGCTGAATGTCGGGGCCTATACCATCCCGAAACACAAACCAGCGTCGAGCTAAGTGGAGTTTAGTTGACCAAGAGAACCAAAAGGGAAAAAAAATTGAACTGACTGGATATTTTGAGGGCTACGAGGTCACCGAGGTCTTGAGCGTCGAGACCACGACCGCCAAAGACGTACATGATATCATCGACGATTGTTGCAGCGTGGCTCTCGCGCGGAGCTGGGATGTGGCCACTGCATTTGAGTTCGGTCCAGATCCTTGTGTGGAGGTTAAAGGACCAGGTATCATTATAGTAGAATTTGCCATCTGTTCCACCAAAACTGTGAAAAGATGAATGAGCAAAGGCTGGAGGGAGGGTAAGTCAAGTTACATGATGAACTGGTGTTCGCCATAGGGAACACAGACGTGACAAGTCCTTGGAGAAGGACGTTCAGGCGAGGCTGGCTGTAAAGGGCAGTCCCAGACAGGATTGGTCTTTACTGGGTGTAGTTGTGAATGACAGGATGGATATGACAGAGAGGTTACATACGTGATTTCAAGTCGAAAGCCCAAAGATCATCAAAGAACTGGCTGTCGGATTGACCGCCAAAGAGAATGATTTGGGTGCCTAAGAGAACGAGGGTGTGGCCATAACGACCGACTGGGGTTGGACCGGATGTCTCGAGACGCGTCCATTCGCGAGATTCTATAGAGGAATGAGTAAGGGACGGGGTGGTATGTGGAAGAACTGACGCAAATTGAGAAGATAAAGCGCGTTATCTTGGACATGGGCGGGGTTCTGGTGTACGTTTGTGTCACCGCCCCAGACGACGAAGACGTGATTGAAGAGGACGGAGGAATGACCGACTCTGGGGGACGGAAGATCTGCTACTGTTTCGACGAGGGTGGAAGAGAGATTGGAGGTGGATATTGCATAGAGGTCGTTCTGTTCCTGGTTTGCGACAAGACCGCCGAAGATGTAGAGGTCGTTCTCAGGGGAGGGGTTTTGTGGGGACGAAAAGCCGTAACGGGGAAAGGGAGAAAAGGGGGGCAGATGGAGCTGAGGGGCTGCAGAGGAAGTTGCGGTAAGGGGAGGACAGAGACGGAGGTGATGGGTGGACCAGGGGAAGACGGCGTCGGATGGAGGTGGGGTTGGAGAAGGGACCGGCGGTGGGTCAACAGCAGGAGAGCTGGGATGGGTGACCGTAGGGAGTTGTACGACAGAAGACGAGGGGGGGTGAACTGGGGAGGACGAGGACTTTTTAAGTTTTCTCCAGAAGAACATAGTTTGTATCAGAGAAGAGAAGCGGAGGGGCCATGTCGGAAGGAGTGCGAGTAACAGAGATGATGGTGTGTACAGCCTGAGAGGCGACAAAATGATTGACGAGAGCGTGTGACGTCACGACGATGCTTTTAACCTTGACATGAGCGACTCGCCCCCTCCCTCTACGCCGCCCCGCTCCAGTTTCAGCATGCCTGGTCCTGTTCTGCGCTGGGGAAGGGCCAGCTCCACGCTCTCAGAGGCCCTCAACACGCCGCTGCCCCGCAAGCCTGCCCGCGCCCGTCTGCCCCCCGCGTTCCACATCTCGTATCCACCGCCCTTTGGCGACAATCTCACCCGTTCCACTCTCCCTACCGCCTCGCTTTCTCCGCCCCTCCCCGTCCAGTCTGCTCCATACTCTCGCACAGACCCCATCCGTCCACCCCCAATAGTCCTGCTGCAGTCCCATCCATCCCGCACATCTCTCGACTCTCTGCGCTCTGTCACTCGCTCTTTCTCTACCTCCTCTGCCTCTACACCGTCTTTCGTCCCCAGTCCAGAAACAGAGCGACCAGCCTCCACCGTTTCCTCCAAATGGTGGTTCGACTCCCTCCTCCCCATCGACGACCGTCCTCCGCCGAAAGAAGTCCTTAAACAGAACTGTCCGTCCTTCCTCTCTTTTCCTTTTTTTTACACTTCTCATTTCCTCCTAGATCTCTCAACCAAGAACCCTGTGGTCTTCTGCCATGGTCTTCTCGGTTTTGACTCTGTCACCATCGGTCCCGCTATCGCTCCTTTCGAGGTTGCCCACTGGCGCGGCATCAAAGAGGTTCTCGAGGAAAACGGCACAGAGGTCCTCATCACCCGTGTACCAGCCACAAGCAGCCCTGTAGACAGAGCCAAAGTTCTCGAAGAAAAAATTTCTTCTGTATACCCAGGACAGAGCGTCCATTTAATCGGTATGTCCCCGTCCCATCCCATCTTCGTGTCTGCCTATTCATCCCCCATTTTATTTTCAAAAAAAAGGTCACAGCATGGTTCGTCCTCACCCTCACATACCCCGTCTCTATCCCGTCTCACCATTTTTCCCTATTCGCAGGGTGGCCTCGACTGCAGATACCTCGCCACCCACCTCACCAAACGCAAATTTAACGTCCTCTCCATCACCACCATCGCCACACCCCATCGCGGCTCCTCCTTTGCCGATCACTTCCTCTCAACCGTAGGCCGCACACGCATGCCCTCCGTCCTCTCCTTGCTTGACCTCCTGCCAAATGGTGGAGGCGACGGCAAGGCTTTTGAATGCCTCACGGTAGAGAGCATGCGCAAGTTTAATGAAGATACCCCTGATGTACCAGGTGTTCGCTATTTTAGTTGGGGAGCCGTTTATGACCCTGGCCTTATTGATACCTGGAAGTAAGTCTGTTTTTCTCTATGTATTTTTGGCTTAAAATCTCAATATTTTTTACAAAGATGGCCACATTCTGTGATTTTAGAAAAAGAAGGCCCAAACGATGGTCTCGTCTCTGTCGAGTCCTCGAAATGGGTATGTCATTTTCGACGAATACAGGAACCAATGACTCATTATGACAACACCAATCATCAGGGTACCTACCTCGGCACCCTCTCGCAGGTGAACCATCTCGACCTGGTCGGCTGGGTCAACACTGCGCGCTACAAGTGGGCTGAGATCATGGGCAAAGAGATCAAGTTCCGGCCGGCCACATTTTACCTCGGCATCGTCGACATGCTCGCCCGTGAAGTTGAAGGACAGGGAAAGGATAAGATCACTTGCGCTGATGCGGATGCGGATGGCAAGGAAAGTAAACCTGAAGACAAGGAGCAGGTTACTTCTCGGAGTAGTGGTGTGTCTCGTTTGGGCAGGGAAAGCCTCGAGCGCGCGCAGATGCTCGACAGCCTTGACAAGTCTGGTGCTGATGTCCATCCCTCTTCCTCTTCCTCCTCGTCGCCATCTCAGTCTAATGCTGGTACGAGGTCATCCACACCAACTCTCCGGAAAAGAAACCCGACAACGACGACGAATACAAGCACCAAGCTACGTCCTCCATGAGCTAGGTTAAAAGACTTGAACTCGTGTCATTCAACTGTACCCGTTTTCGTTCGATCTACCCGCTTTCGATTTTCATCTGTCGTTGCATCATCATCATCTTACCGTCAGAGGTCAAGACATCACGCTACCATATCTATAATCCAACCTCATACACAAGTATCTTACTCATCCCCATTGTTGTATTACTTTTATTTTTCCTAGATAATATACTCTTGTGAATAGACTTATCGGGACAACATTACATACAATATCATATCCAGTATACAAGTTACAGCAAGAAGAAAAGCGAATGACTGACACAGCAAGCAAAAATTAAACCCCCAAGCAGAAGAGGCGAACAAGAAAACAAAAATACTCTACCCACTCCTCCTCCGAATCATCACTCGCGCATTCGGGTCTGGGAGGCAGTTCGTACCCACGACGAGGTCATCAGGCCGCACGCCGTCCTCAAACCTGACATCGTAATGCAGCACCACATACGCAAGCAGCACTTTGAGCACCGTGGCTCCAAGGAACCTCCCAGGACACGCGTGTCGGCCGTACCCCCACACGAGGTAATCCGCGCCTGTCGTGACAAGTCCAAAAGGTGATGGGGAGGGATATGTTGATGCGGTTGTAGTTGGTGGTGGTGGTGGTGGTGTCGATGATGTGGGACCACCGAATTGGTGTTCATGTAACGTAGAAAATCGGAAACCGTTGAATGTCTCGGGGGAGGGATATATTGAGCTGTCGAGCTGGCGTGCTTGGGACGCAGCTGCGACGAGGACGTTGGGTGGTATCACCGACCCGTCGTCTAGAGTGATTGGCTGGAGTGTTTTACGCATCATTGATACTACAAAATAGATCAGGTCAATCCAAGAACCAATTGAGAGAGACTCACTGGATGATATATTACTTATCCGCATAGATTCTTTGATAAAACTGTCGATCTTCCGCATATGCTCAAGAGAGGCTTTGCTCCATCCCTCTCGAGAGATAACACCTTCCGTTTCTCTCCTCATCGGCGCCGCGAATCGTGGGTTGGCGGCCAAGTAATACAACACATGCGTAAAAGTCTGTCACATTTCAGAATAATAAGTACACCCCGTCTGTGATCAAATGGGTGATGAAGATACTACCATTGATATCGTCTGGCTCGCCGTGAGACTGAGATCAAGAAGATGGGATGCCATTTCCCCAACAGGTAACTGAGATGTGGAAGGTTCTGCGATGATACATGATAAGAGGTCGCTTTGACGCTGCTGTTTTTGTGCACCGTCTTCGGGATGGGATGTTTTGGAGGAATGTTTTGATTCTTGGATGAATGACTCGGTAATCCTCTGAAGTCGACGCCGTTGTCGAGCGGGTTTTCGAAGTGCTTTGATGACTCTGTAAAGTTGGCGAGATTAAATGAAAAGAGACGCATATTTTAGATAGGTAAAACTCACGCGACAAAGGTCGTTGGCAACAAGGAGTATAGGAGAGATAACTCGAACCCATAAACATCACGAGTTCTCTCTTTGGTCAACCTCGTAAATTCTTCTTCTCCTGCTAGAATAACAAATTCCAGACGGGAAGATAGATGAAAAAAGAAAACACACCTATGAGACCAAAAACAACATGATTGATCACCCTACTTGTAACTTGAACCGCGAGATTGACTGCTTCCAGATCCTGCCAACTGTCTGCGGAAGGTACAGAAGAATTAAGAGCAGTCATGGCCTCCTCTTTGATAGTGGGCACCAGAAATGTAAGGTTTTGGGTGATGGTGCTCGCGAGAACGCTAGTGTGTGGGTGTGATACTGCAGAGATGTGTCCAATAAGGTATAATGAGGCATCAGGCTTCCAGAAGGCGTGTCGGTGAGCAAAAGAAAACTCGAGTATAACCAATGCCATGTACCTCCTGAGCAACACTGGACAAAGAGGTTTCGTGCTCCTCAGACCTGCGAAGTCGCTCAATGTATTTTGTTCCAGTGACAATGACTAGCCATCGATTCAAGCCTGAGATCTTGAAGAATCTTGTTCGGTACTGGACATTCAAGTTTACCATTGTCAAGGCTCGGTCATAGTCATTGAAAGAAGAGACGTGCCTTTTCGTATCCTGCCCGCAGCCTTTTAGGAAACTGCGTTCTAAACCGAAACGCGTCTATATAAGAGAGAAAATAGTTGGCTGTTCCAATCGCTGGGATAGATTTTAACTGTGGAAATGAAGTCGTAGTGAGTGGTGCGGTTGATGACCTTTCCGACTTGTTGAAGATGAGAGAAACGTACACCTGGGATGTTCCTTTCGCTGCCGCGCAAAAGATAGACGACAAACCATAGTGCGAGAAAGACAAACAGGGCGCTGGAATGTCCTCCCTCGACATCCATGAGTATGAGTATGATGGATGGAGAGTAGAGTCACGTCGAAACTTATTGACACTAGTGGCCGCTCACTGGGCTTGTGTGATTTTGAATTGTATATTTATAGCTTCCGGCCCGATAAGATTAGATTCTAGGGGTTTCTGTTGGAAAGGTCATCACACCGTTTCGTGGGCACTCCGCCGCTCCCTTGGTCTAAATCCAGGGCATCGTGGGCCCTTGGACAGAGTACCCAATTCACGTAGAACCTCTCCTTGCTAAATATACTCTCCATGTTCTCAAGTCTGGTCCCCCCAAAGTTCTCTCTTCGTCCTCACTACTACACGTGATGGTCGATCTAGATTCATATTTAAGGTCATCCAAAGAACCATCCTTTGTCTTCTCGCAGGCACCACTCTCATCCTGAACGACACTCACGTAGATACACCTCTTACCTATGGCAGCCCCCGCTCTAGAAAAGGTTTCTTCAAACAAGGCGTATGAAGGTGAACTGACAAAGTACAAGTTCAAGGTCTGTTCCGATCTCCTCGAACTCAAGAGATCTCTCAAGTTCTGAAAATGACGCGTGTATCCAGTCCTCTGTTCTCGGAGGATTGGACGCAAACTTCAATCTGTTCATGCCATTTAACAAGTCTGGAGCCAAAGTCCCCGTTCTCGTGTATCTGGCCGGTCTGACATGTACAGAAGATAACGGGTGAATCCAATCCTCGTTCATTTGATTTATCCACGGGTCCCATCGTTTCTGAACTGCGATTTCCCAGCGCACAAAAGGGAGGATTCCTCAGCGTAGCGGCGTCCCAAAACATAGCGATCCTCTTCCCGGACACCTCCCCTCGCGGTGCAGGTATCCCAGGAGAAGACACCGACTGGGACTTTGGCACCGGTGCAGGCTTCTACCTCGACGCTACCAAACCCGAATACTCAAAGCACTACAACATGGCCACACACATCACAGAAGAACTACCACGCGTCATCGAGGCTGCAGGCATCCCCATCGTACGCACTCTATCTCTATCCCCTTCCTTGTCGTATCCGAAACCATGATGTTTCACTTGGCTTACTCTTTATCTTTATCCATGTATGTAGGATTTCAAGAGGCAGTCTATCTTTGGACATAGCATGGGTGGTCATGGTGCCTTGACTCTATACCTCTCCTCGAAATCAAAACAATACAGATCAGCCTCGGCTTTCGCCCCGATCTCGAACCCTACACGATGCCCATGGGGTGAAAAGGCATTCAACGGCTATCTAACGGGCGGAATCACGGAGGCTTCACCAAAATATGACGCTACGGAGCTCATCTCGAGGATCGTGGATCCAGTCCACATTTTGGTCGACTATGTGAGTTGGTCCTTCTCGCTTTTCATTTCGTTTTATTTTTCTGACGACGACATATATTTCTAGGGCACTGCAGATAATTTCTACAAGCAAGGCCAACTCCTCCCAGAAAACTTTTTGAAGGCGGCGCGTGATGCAGGCCACGATGAATTCCAAGTTCGAGTGAGAAGTCAAGACGGCTATGATCATAGCTATTACTTTGTGGGCCTCAGCAATACTAATTTTTTGGAAAACGAACTGATTACTCTGGGTTTAGATATCTACATTCGCGTCCGATCATATTCACTGTAGGTCAAAATATAACATCGTTTTGCATTATCACTGATGCACTGAATTTGATTTTTAGTCCATGCCAACTTTTTAAAGGCTTGATTTTGTTTATTCTCTTCGTATATATATACAAATTGCAACGATGCTGTTGACGTTTTCACGTTTTTAAAGTTGTGAAGCAATCCTCAGGCGATACAACGCCTCCAAATCGTCTATTTCCTTCTGGATCCATGTATGTGCCAAAGCACCGTACACTGTCATTCGTTTCAATGGATCGCGAATCATCAGCGAGTCGACGAGAGAACGAGCTGATATTTTGGAAGAGATTTCAGTAGAAAATAAGGCTCTCCTTGCGGAAAACAGACCCTCATCAAGTTCGCACCAGGGATCTTCAAAGTATTCCACGGCGCTATAAATTATCTTCTCTTTGACCTTGATATCCGCCCGTGCATGATTTCCATCCTGACTCCAGATTTCTGAACAAGAAGACGGGCGCGGTTCGTTATCAAAGGGATGGGCTCCGCTACAAGCGATTAAGATGTGGCTTTCTAGTCCTAGAGATATACCTTCGTTTAAAGAGATAAATCATACCAAAGCATTATGTATAAAATGACGCCAGCACTCCAACAGTCTGAGGGCATTCTGAATTCGAGAAGTCAGTTTTAAAAAAGGAGTGAACCAGGATTAAACTGCCCACCCTATGTATCCTAAATGTTTGTTATCCAACGCGAGTATCCCTTCTGGTGGGAGGTAGGAAACAGTTCCGCACACATTGAATGTTTCTTGATACGAATTTGGACGTGCTAAACCGAAGTCAGCAATAAGGATTCGTGGATATGGACCAGGGCAATGAAGTAAAATATTTTCTGGCTGCGATACTTGAGATATCTTATATCATTCAAGGAAAATATGTGATACCTTGAGGTCTAAAGAGTTCGTCAACATTTAGTCGAATAGATGGACAATTTTCCCAACTTGCCTCGATGAGATATCAATTTGTCGTGCAGATATCTTAGTGCCTCCAGGAGTTGATACATGATATACTTTGCCTCAGCCTCACAGATCCGATTTCCTGTTCCTGTAGCATTCGTAATGTACGTGAAAAGGTCTCCTCCAGTACAAAGCTGGAGGAAAATGTGGCTGGGGGAGATCATCAGCAAAATTCCCCATTATTATTCAAATTGCGAACATGAATTTTTTGTTTTCCTCCGTATCATAAATTTCGTTGATGTTGGGCTGAAAACCGGAGGATATCAATAATCGGAAGTGCAGAAATTGAGATTCGACTTACATGCTTCAGAGTCATAAGAATTCTGACTTCCTTCATGACCTGCGCAATCTCGCTCTCTTTCTTCGTTCTAATACTTTTACAGGCCACTTGTCTGTGGTTATCTGGGTCCAAGGCCAAGTGCACCGTTGCAAACGATCCTGTGCCGAGGCATTGTGAAGTAACGATATAGCCCCCAATTCTCTGGAAGGTTAAGAGATAAGGATAGTTGCATGGAGAAATTTCTCGTACAATACCTTTTGTATAGGTTGGAGGGGTGGTGTTGGTTCAAAGAGGGAGAGCTTGTCCGCCGGCTCCCCTTTTATATGGGTGCAGGTAAACGCTATGATCGTTTCCATTTTGAATTAAATCGGCGATATTTTGGAACCATGAGGAACCTTACAGAGTGAGTTTGGGAGCTGTATAATATCCCCATTCATCAAAAGGATTGATGTTTTTCGAATATATTGACCGTTAAGCAATATTCCGTTGCGAGACATATCCTTTTGATAAACGCTAATCAATTTGTCTAGACAAGACACATAAGTAGAGGGTTTCGCACCTGGCATGACACAAAGATACCACCGGAAGGAGAACGGACCCTAAGTCAAAAGCTGAGCGCCACGTATAAGTGGTACAATAATCGGGCAATGTTTACGCATATAGCTTGCAATGGACCCCAGATACCAAAGTATCGGAAACGACGTAGGAGCTGCGGAGATGAGCTGAGAAAAAAAGAAGAGAAATACGAAGATATCATGCAACCACAAGTCAGGGTTCCTGCCAATGATCGTAGGCTTGTTATATGTTAAGTGAATGACTAGAGCATTCAGCGAATCTTGAGAATCGAACATGCAAGATGGTCTTTAATACATTACTTTCTTTCTTGCCATGATAATTGGTTATTAACGTAGCGCATATATCCTCACCACGGGTGGGACAGGCTGCATTAGAAGAGGGCTGGTGACTGCAGACACGATTTCCAAAGGAGTGTCCTTGCAAGTCATGGATCCAATTGTATCACCGTTGAACACTGGGTTGATGTTGCAATGGATTAAATACCTGGCATTTTATTTTGCTCCTCAAGTAGTTCACAGAAAAGATGTCAGCGGCTGGAGCCCAGATAGTGGTTGAATGCAAAGTCAAGTTGAGCGGCGGCTACAACGATGGGTGACGTCGAAAAACATGAACAAACTTTGGAGGGCTAAAATAGGGCAAGAGAGACCTACATGGAGAAACATCGGCAACACAAATTCGAAAACGATATTGCGACACTTCCTCAACGCAATACCATTATCCTGAGTTTCTGGTCGCAGTTTATTGTTACTAAAATATCTTTCTCTCCCAAAAGAGAGCTACATGGACGTCTAAAGCGCTCGCAAATTGGAGGAAATTTTGATGGGATGTCACAAAGCACGTCACGATTCTTGTCACAATCTCCTGTCGCGTCGCGAATCGCGACTTGCAATTTCCAAGTGGTTTCCCTCTTCCACGTTTTCGCATCTTGGATTAATCACTTATCTCGGCAATTCCTCCTGATTCGTCGACACTCAACCTCGTACAAATTCTCGGCAACACATTAGAATGCAATTATACTGTTCAAACCAAGTTCAAACCAAATTCAAACACATGTAGTACTAAGTACAGTAGTAGAAACCCAATGATAAAGGATCAAATTGATCAAAACTTGAGTTTGAGTCCGGATGTGCATTAACCGCCTCTTCGTTTTGTCGTTGTAGACGGATCAGCCAGTTCCACCTGCTTGTCGAGGACCTCGCATCCCTAACCATCTATAATATTTTTGAGCCAACGTAAACATTGTTTCGCTACAGGCTCACTGTGGCCTTTGAGTGAAGTTGAGCAGATGAATGAGAGATGAGTCAAATCACAACGTACTAATACAAAAAGCATGAGGAATCTCCGCTGGTCCTTCAGTTATTTTATCCGACTTTCCTTCTGCATCGAGCAAATGAAGAAGAGAATTTTTCTCATCGCCGACCCAATCATCGCGGTGAGCATAATAGAAGTATAGTTTATCTTTAGTCTCCTCAAGAATAGGAACGTCCAACTGATGAATAGTTCTCATCTCTTCGGCTCCCATGTCCAAGGCTGCAAGGACGCTTGACCGAGATGAAAGGAAGTGTCGAAGAACGAGTAGTTGGTGCTGAGGCCAGCTTGAATAGATCAAACCGAATAAGGACCCAGGGAGGTATCGAAGAAGAACGGACATGGTGGAAAGAATTCGCCTTGATAATGACACAAAGATAGGCTTGAAATAAAACTGTGAGGCTTAGACAATTTTCAGACGACTGGCTAAAACCTACAGCCAACAATCTGCCGTTCGGTGTTTTGGCGATATTGCTCAATGTCGGGAACAGCAAAATGGCCCCGGAGACAGAATCACTGTGAGATTTCAGCATCTTTGAAAAGTCAGAGAAACATGCCCAAAGCCGGAAAGGGAGGAGGAGCTGACTTGTAGAACTATCCAAGAACCAACGCTATGTCCAATGAGTATAATGTGCTTTTTGGTGGAGTAAGCACGGATGATTGCGTCCAAAACTTCCAAAGAAGTCTGTACTTGAACTGATAGGCATTCATCCTTCGAATACCTGTTGTCCCCGACGTTCGTTATTCCCGAATAATGATCTAAATGAGCATGAGCCAAGATGGCGAGGTTTGAACCTTGGTGCTGTTGATGAATGGAAGACAAGAACGGTATATAGAAATCCACAGTTCCAGGATTTCCTATGTAGCGGTGGGATTGTCGTTAAACAGACTGGGGTTATGCATTGGTGCCGAAGATCTACTTACCTGGTACAAAAAGTAGGATTGAATCGGGCTCCCGACTGTTGTTGAGTGGTGGCCACCATAAGGCATGGGATGAACCAAGAGCATTAGAGTGAACGAAACGGGCGTTGAGATGGGAGAGCTCTGAGGGTCCGGATTGAGCAGCAGCGAGATGGACAGAAAGGGGATCGAGAAAAGGAGGGAGGTCGAGCATGGAGGTTAAGTCCAGAGTCGGAGTGCTAAGTATAGATTCTGCACGTGGGGTCATCACTACTGGCAGTGGTAGTCCATACATTAATGCCTTAACCTTTGACTTGAATCGTCAGTATACCCCTTCCCCGCGATCCTCCTGTTCTCCATGTCCAGAGCCCCTCCTTTTCCTACGCGTCGTCGCTCTCCTTCTATCACCAACGGATCTCCCTATAACACCCAACCCTCTTCTGCACCAGGTACCTCAACAACCAAACCTTTGCAGATATCGCGTTCAGGTTCGCGACCAACAACTCCCGTCAATCCATACCTTTCCTCTTCTCCAACTTCCTATGGCCCTCCCAGTACCGCTCCCATTGGTCCTTCCCGTCCTCAACGGTCGGAGCTCCGAACGCGCCCAGACAATGTCGGTTCAGAACGAGCTTCAACTTCTTCTCAAGATCTCTATCGGGACAGCATAACCAGCTCCCGTTCAGAGGCGAATGGGTCTTATCAAAACCCCCAGTATTCATCTGGAAATGGGAACCCACCACCACGGCAGCGACCTCCACGCCTCCAGAGTCCTGGGCAAGACGGCGGCGATGTAACTTCCCCAAATTCACTCAAGTCAGCATTGTCTGCTTTTCAATCAGCGGGTACCCGTCGACGGCAAACTCAAGATTCTGATGATTACCAACGAGAGAGAGCGCTTGAAATTGAGGCTGAAAAGGCGAGACAACAACGCATACGAGACAGGGCACCAGGCATACGCAGAGGAAGTACCAAAGGAGGCGAAATCGATGGTACTTTTTGTGTTATGCATGCAAATGACCAAGCCACTAACTTGACACTTCACAGCTGTTCTAGACCAGGTGAAAGATGGCTGGGAGTTTGTGATTGACCCCAATGTAGGTTATCGGTCGCATAAACATCTCACTATATACGCTGATGTCTTCACATCCACTACAGTTCAACAATGTCGATCTTGCCCTACAACTCCTGGATAAATCATCTCTTGGAAAGGATATGGAATCCTTTCGTCGAACTAAAAACATGCTTTCAAAGGCCTTGAAGGGATCCGTCGACAGTATGTCCAACGTTTTCCACGTTTATGGATCGGTTTAGACCTGGAACCTTTCAGAGCATTATCAGGCCTTTGCTGCATCACTCCCCCATCACGCATCTCTGCTAAGTCATCTCAGCGCGGCTCAGACTGAAATAACGACTGCTCGTACGGCACTCCTCGAGGCCAAAGAGTCTTTAGGAGGGAAACGTGCTGATCTTGTCCAGCTTTGGAATCGTGGTCAAACTCTGGAAGAAATGATAAAAATTCTGGATCAGATGTGTGTTAATTTTGCAGTCAATATGTTATTGTTTAACGCTAGACCTTTTCTGTCTAGCGAACACCTGAAAACGGTACCTGACTTGCTGGAGACGTTGATGTCTGAAAAGCGCCTCCTCCAAGCCGCTATACTACTTGTGAGAAGTTTGAAGATCATAAACAAATCAGATATGCTTGAAATCGGGGCCGTCTCTGATCTACGAGGGTATCTCAATGGCCAGGAATCGGTTTGTTGGACAGCATAGTTTGTATTTATCTCTGCTAACATACATGCCAGGCTTTACGGGAAATTCTTGTTGAAGAACTACAGAGCCACCTTTATTTGAAGTCCTTCTGGTGTGAATCAAGATGGGCGGCCTACGTTCCAAATCAGAAAACATGTAAATGCCTTTCCTCTTCATGGATATACAATTACTTATGGCCCCCAGTCCCAAAAGTTGAGTTTGAAGCTGAGGCCGAGACAAAGTTATCGGATGACGACCCAGCATCTCCTTCCTCACCTACAATGCACCAGACTCGTCTTGTCAGATTTCTGAACAATCTTGGATTGAGGCCTAACGAACCACCATACGATATGAATGATACCCAGCACGCTAATATCAGTCAATCTGGGTCATCCTTCACCGGCCAAACGGTTAATCTGTCATCTTCAGTGGCGTTTTTATCGTCCAGTCTCAATCCCGAGGCTGATTCGTTTACATACATGGAAACATTACTCGAATCCCTTGCCGTCCTCGGAAAGCTAGGGAATGCTTTGGATAATATTGCACAGCGTCTACCTGGTGAAATCTTTACATTGGTTGAAACCACCCTGGCAGAAGTGGAAGAGCGGGCTGAATTCGGCAAAAGGAGGTCGACTCTGGCCCTTCGGGTTGTTGGTACGGAAGGAACTTATATCTTCAATTCTGGAAGTTCAATATCGGGACCATTATCATCTGGGACTCGTAGTACGCTAATGAAGTCTTCGACTCTGAGGCTCGCAGCATTGGAATCATTGGCAAAAAGGGTGGATCACGAAATTCTGCTGGACTTATTTTGGACCCTGTACTCCAAACTGGATGCCGTTGCGCAGGGACTTCGAGTAGTCACAGAGGTTGCAAATAGGATCGGATCGGTTTGTCTGCTTCGAGTCTCACTTATGTCACTGTTTGTTTATTGTCATTCACAGCGACGCGACTATAAAGACTCTTCAGGAGCAAAACCTGGGATGCTTTTCCCTCTGCCTGAAATATGGACTCATGTTCAAGCCGAGGTATGTTTTGTAACCCCGAACGACGCCTGTTACATATTAATCCTATCTGAAGGTCCGAACTCTCATCAACGACTATCTAACGGACGAACAACAGGGCTCTGTAACTGGCAGAAATCCTATATCCTCTATCAATGAGATCCTTCGTGACGGAAAGTTCAACAGGGATAGGATTAAGGTTGGTTTTTACTATAAATGATGACTCCAGAACTGAAGTTTCAATATTCTTTAGCCAGTGTTCCGATTCTCTGATACTGATTTGAAACTGACCAATAAAGCGTTGAGACCTCATGAAGATGGGTTGACTCGAGTTTTAAAAGATACTATGCCCGGCCTGGCGCCGGGTGCTGGTGGAGACACAGCTCAGACCATTGTTAGCAATGCCTCGGATGATCGGATGCTTGGAGTTGACCAGCACCATCGCCTGGTCATACGACCAGATGCTTTCCATGTTACCGTACTGTTTCAACCGACACTTGCCTACCTTCATCGTGTTTCCGAGATTCTTCCATCTGGAATGGCGTCTGTACAGACATCGAGCTCAGTACTGGACGACTTCGTACTGAGAGTTTATCTTCCACAGCTGGAGGAAAAGGTGTCTGATCTTTTCCACGAAGCCGTTACAGGTAATCTAACTTGACAATACTTTGTCGTACAAAGCAGTTGCTCACTTATCAATCAGGATCAGAAGCTTTCCAGCCGGACCCACTTTCTTTACGACTGTCCGCGCAGCCCCTCGTTAAGGTGTGTCATTCTTTTGATATTTGAATCTGTTTCCTCACCGTTCGTCAGGCGAGCACAAATCTCATGGCCTTGATAAATTCCCTTTGTGCAATGCTCAACACGAGTCCCTTTCACCGTGAAAATTACTCGCGGCTTATACTTGGAGTTGTGATCCAATTTTATCAACGTTGCAGCGATCGTTTCCAAAGCTTGACTACCAATTCACCTACTGAGCCCGGACGCGAACCCCAGGCTACCCGGTCGGCACAGTGGGCTCAACGACCAGAGATCCAGTCATGTTTTGGGGAACTTTTGCGTGTAGTGAGTTGATTTATTGCTGTGGATGCTATGTCAAATCTGATGTTCTACAGAGTAAAGAAGGAGGCGATTTACACCAGTTGTATCGCCAAGAAACTCAGATTGAAATGGAATTTCTGCGAGAAAAAGAAATCACCAAAGAAGATCTTATTTCATCCGCAAGGAATCTGTCAGCTTTGGCGTCACTGCATCACAGCGTGGTAATTATCGCTCATCAGAAAAACTTGTATTATTTCCCTTTCTAAACCATTGCGCAGGCTTGGTTTTCTTCTGAGTTGAATTCCTTGAAATCTAGACCAGAAGATATCCCCCTCGCTATGAGTCCCAACAACTTGGAGCCACTAACAGGAATGACACCAACCTTTCCTCAAATTCCACATTTACCACCCGAGACACCGACAGACCACTTGTGTTTGCCCCTTTCAAAGGAAATGGCATTGTCCGTACCATTCATTTCATTTAATCGACTTAACTTTCCTCACCGACAAATATAGACGATTCCAAGCTTTGCTTAAGACCTATGAGCAGCTTTCCACACTAATTTTGGATACCATCAGAATTGAGCTGCGATGTCGGACCACCTTCTACCTAAATTCTGCGATGCGTCACGTCAGTTATTTCCCATCTCCTGTTTGCCTTGGTTGACTCAACGGATTTCAAGGGGACTTACGATTCAGCCTATGAAGCGGTGGAGCCGGACTCTCATGTGGTCGATTTGAATACGGAACTGGTCCAATTTAATGAATATATGACGACTAATCTGCCTCTAGCAGAACGTCGGTATGTATTGCGACCCAAAGACTTGTTACATTGCTGACTCTCGATCTGCTAAGATACCTTTTCGCCGGTCTTGGACAACTTATGGAATACACGTTAATCAAAAATGCTCGTCACTTGCATTCGCCCAATTCATTTGGTATCAAGAAGATTCTGCGCAACGTTTTGGCATTGCAGCAAAGCATCAAAACTTTGGCCGATGATCAGGAAGACACAGAGTTTAATCGTGTCAAACGCTATTATTCTTTATTCTTTGTCTCTCCTCAGGTAAACGAAACCCTCAAATGTTGACGTTATGCTAAACACAAGTGACAGGAAATGCTTGATGGGATCCGGCAAAGACAAAGTTTTACTTTTGATGAATATGAAACCATGCTCAATCTTCAATGTGGTATTGACCCTTCGAATAGCAGCACTGTTCAAACCACGGACCGTAATTATAACTATAGTATGTACATTATAGCTTTACATGAACTAGATATGGATAAGTCGGAAGGTGCCAATTAGCTATCCTTTCCTTCTGTCATTTTTAGCTTTAGCTTTTGGTTGTGTATCTTCTGGTCCAGTTTGCTCTATCCAAGCCACTTGAATAGCATCTGCGTCAGGCATGAATCTACTATCACGATCGTGTGGATGGTGACCAAGAGGGTGTTTATTGACAAGAATTTGACTTCCTCCTTTGGGGCTGGGCTGATATGCCAACTGTGGTATTGTCGAAAGAAGTGAGCGATATCTTCTCCTTAGCCATCTCGAAGGATGTCTTTCTCCTCTTGGAGAGGAGCCCGTGATTTTAATCCCATGATTCTGGCGCTTCTCTCTCCGTGTCAGGGGAGGCTCTAGGCGCAGCTCGCCACCAACTATTCTTTCAAGTTCGCCCATGACGTTATGTCGCTGCGTGCCAAGTGGTGGAAAAACATTGTTATCGAAAGGGGATTCCTCATTCATAGTGATTTCAAGAGGAGGTAGGACCTTCTTCAATTCGTTGCGGTAGAAACGCCAACGAATATTGACCTCTCGTCGTTTACTGAATGGACCAAATGAACGCGCTTCTTCGGACCGGGGATTGGCTCGAGGTGGTAGAGTACGCGGGTGTATGAGGTCTTTGGGATCCAAGGGTTTGTTTGTCCGTGAAAACGGATTCATCAAAAGTGCCTTCAGTAGTGGCGAGTAAACAGGGGGCCTCGATTTTTCGACACCTCGAATAATTGGCTCTGGCAGTGAACCGACAGGATTTGAAGTGATAGGCTAAATAACAGAGTCAACAAAAAAACAAAATAAGAGGCAATATCCATCTAACTGACCTCGAGAAGCTCCCACTTGAGTTTTCCAACCCTACCATATGCGAGTGACAAAAGGTTTTCGAAAGCCTTTAGATCTCGGTTGTTCGCTCTCTCGATTCTTCTGACTCTCTTTACAATATCTGAGTAACCTTGCATCAATAAATATAGGAAACCAACCTTTTGAACGGACTTGAACTTTATTTCACGACGCGCCTCTCCCTTCATGGACAGGATGGCCTTCACATCGTCTTTTGCTCGTATCTGAAAGAATTGACTGTTAAAGACTTGAGCGGGAGATTAAAGTTCCATCAGAAGAAAGCTAACCGGAGATACAGGTGTGGAAGTGCTCTAACTTGACGAAGATAAGACCTGTAGAGGGACAAGACTTGGAGAGGATTCATTTGGCGTTACATCCACGACCGTCAGAGGTCCTGAACAGAACGGACAGCCGGGACGTGGTATTGATGATGTCATCAGATCATATGATCGAAGAGATTGACCAAAAAATAAATCACTTGTTGAAACCTCTCATCTACCAACTCAACGTTCGACATTTACCCCATCTATTGCCCCGACTTCCGTGGTCCCAATCGGCAGACTTGAAGCTCTTCCCAAACAAGCACTTTGCCACAATGGTGACCGTTTTTACTTCGAATACTTCATTGTAGAAATTATTCTAAGATCAATCATCTTAGGCCCCTACGAAAGGACGAGATCCGAATCCAAGTGGACTAGGACGTGCGATAATCAATAGGAAGGTCAAAGATGCCCGAAAGGCCCAAGAATCTGGTCTAGTGAGTTTTCCGAATCCATTGATCAAGAGTTGTCTATCTAATCTTTGCCTCAAAAAGTACTCGGTCGATATAGATTCATCCTCTCGTCTAAAGTCCGTGACACAGGAACGAGATCTGGATGAGTTCTTAAATACAGCTCAATTGGCTGGCACTGAATTTACTGCCGGTACGTCTTATTGCGGTTTCTAACTTCCAAATTGTCTTATTTTGTTCAATGCTCAGAAAGGCGGAGCGTCAAAATCATCCAACAAACTTCCACTCCGTCTCATAATCCCCATCTTCTTTCTGAGCAGGAGGAGAAGAAGGTATTGCAAAAACAACAAGATAATAAACAAAGACTGCGCGTACCTAGAAGGCCACCTTGGAAAAAGACGATGTCCGTTGAAGAGTTGGATAGACAAGAGAAGGCATCCTTCTTAGAGTGGAGACGTGGACTTGCCGAGTAGGCTCTATCTATGCGTTTCATGTTCTCGACGATGACGGTTATCTCCAGGCTTCAAGACCAAGATAAATTTCTTTTGACTCCCTTTGAGCGTAATCTTGAGGTGTGGAGGCAACTTTGGCGAGTTCTGGAACGTTCGCAACTCATCGTTCAAATCGTTGACGCACGAAATCCTTTATGCTTCCGTTGTGAAGATCTGGAATCGTATGTTCAAGACGTCGAGGGTTCAGAAGGAGAAGCTGGTACAGGAAAGGGCAAAAGGCGGAGCATGTTGCTCGTCAACAAGGCAGATTTGCTCACATCAAAGCAAAGGTAAATCTCAAGTTGATTATATGGTTGTGGGTACAAATACCTGAACTTCTTAATCACCTTCTAGGTCTCAGTGGGCGGATTATTTTGATGAAAAAGGGATTCAATATGCATTTTATTCTGCGGCCAATGCAGCTGCGATTCAACAAGCACGGAGAGACGCATTAGAACGTGAGGAACGACAATCAGATGAAGAATCAGACGGCAATGAAGATGATGATGATGAGGGGAAAGATGTACCCGGGTCATCTTCCTCTGAAGATGAAAACTCCGACGATGATGACATCTATTTTTCTGCGGAGGAGGAAGATGAGTCTAGCGATCCCAGGGCCAAAGTCCTGACAGTTCAAGAACTTGAGGATATGTTTATAGAAATCGCTCCTGATTTGACAGGTGTGTATTGCTCTCATCTCCTATCGTTTTTGTTCTAATACCCTCCCAAGAATTTGCCGATCCGACTGGAAAGCCGCCTTCGAGATTGACGGTCGGGTTAGTAGGCTACCCCAACGTAGGAAAGTCCAGTACCATCAACTCTCTTCTCGGAGAAAAAAAAGTCAGCGTATCGTCGACCCCTGGAAAAACAAAGCATTTCCAAACCATCCACCTATCAGATACCATCGTTTTATGCGATTGTCCCGGTCTGGTTTTCCCTCAATTCGCAACGACCAAAGCAGAACTTGTCTGTGATGGTGTGCTCCCTATTGACCAGCTTAGAGAATACACAGGACCTATTTCTTTGCTCACAAAGCGATTGCCAAGGCAAATCCTTGAGGCCACTTATGGTCTCACGATAAAAACTCGGGGTGTGGAAGAAGGCGGTGATGGGAGCGTTTCCGCTGAAAATCTACTGGTAGCATACGCAAGTAAGTGTCTGCCTGTCTTCAGGTTCACGGTTCCTTTTCTTAACGAGAACAGTCGCCCGTGGATATATGCGATCTGGTCAAGGAAACCCGGATGAAGCACGTTCAGCTCGATACATATTGAAGGACTATGTCAATGGAAAACTCCTGTTCTGTCATCCTCCTCCAGGAATTTCAGATGTCCTGTTCAACGAACCAACTCACAAGAGTTCCCTGCTACGTGTCGCAGGCAAGAAACGCGCCCCCGTCACAAGAGTAGGCAAAGATTCCGACACATTTGTTCAATCAAATGTCGTGCCGGATACTGCAGAAGGGAGCATCCTTCCTGCTCAGGCGCTTGGGAGCAAATCTCGTGCTATTGACCAGGATTTCTTTGAACACAATTCAGTCCTTCATTCAAAAGCCTTCCTTCAAGAAACTGGAAAGGAATTTTCCCGTTCTCGATTATATCCCCATCAAAATATGGTTGCAAACGATGGCACTCCTGTATCAGTCAAACAGTCACGACTGGCTGCATTGTTGGATGGCGCAGACACAGGGAAACGACACAAAAAGATGAAGCGAGTGAAGAAGAGAAGCGGGAAGGGTTATGATTGAATATCATCTGAACAAATACACCGTGGATTACAATTACTGACTATTATGCAAAGCATTTCATACATAAATTAAATGTTGTTCCATCACTAACTCAAAAGCAACGCCTGTCCACATTCGTCTAGTGTCTTTGGTCAGCAAGGCCAGTCAAGCAGAGTTTTATCCGAAAAGTATTACCTTGAGTCTAGGTAGGTTGTATTCTCGCGCGATGTTCACAATTATTCGCAACTTCCCTTCTAGTGTGCGCCTCGTTCTGTTCGATTGGATTTGCTGGCACTTTGCACATCGGAGGTCCTGCTGCACGAACGATCGTTCTAAGTTGCGTGCCATGTCGATCAACGCAAACTCGATCGAGGTCCGGTCGTATTCACCCCCACAATTATTGCATAACCACTTGGGATTGACTTCTACATTGTACGGGAGCAGCTCTGGGTCACGGCAAAAGTCAAAGCCGCGCAGAACATCACAGTGTCGACAGGGGACATCTGACAGCTTGAGTGGTTCACATTGCCAGGGATTGCGGAAGATTGCCTCATTCGCAATTTCGCGAACGCCGACTAAATTCAGCAGACTTCGCTTCACGATACTGACCTTTCGATACTGCTTGGCCAATGAGAAGACAGCACACACGAATTTGAAACTCGAGAGGTGGGTTGTTTAAAGGAAGATGCGAGCCAGGTAAGGGGGGAAATTGGAAAGATTGAAAATCGCCTCTGGGGAGACCTGCGTCACGATAGCGTTCCCGAACACTTTCGACAACTTTGAAAAGTCTCCTGGGCAAGCATTTTGAGATGAAGTTAAGATTAGACATTGGAGTAAGCTCCTGATGACTGGTGGGGAACGGCTCCGTCATTCTATCGTTCTCGATTTCACCCAAATCTGTCCATCATCAGGAGACCACCAGAGGACCATGTCTTGTTGAACCAGCCGCCTCGCGGAGCTGATATCCGCCAGGGTGATCTCCCTCAATGTGATCAATTGGTATGTCGTAGTATTCCGCGAGAGCTACCATCCTATCGATCCAAGGCGCAAGCGATATATATCAATTTGATATTACGATTGAACATTTTGTGAGGTTCCCAAGGGAAAACATCCAATGTATGGAGGTTTTTAGCTTGGGACATCGCTAGTATTTGGAATTTGGACAGTTTGGCCACAGAACGCTCGAAGTATGCGAAATCCTTGCTCGACGAAATGAGAACCGAAAACGACTTGTTCACTATTAAATGAAAGCCCCTGTTTTGCTTTTCTGCTGTAGATGTATGTTACATAAGCACCTTAAATTGGACACACAGTCAATTTTGATGAACTGACTTTGTCGCTCCTTGGTCGCTCCTGCCAGGCTCTCACCTCGACATGTCTGGTTCTCCAGGAGAGTCCAGTCTGACCAGCCCTCCGGAATCGTGCAGCTCCTCACAACTGCCCAAAATCATCTTGAAGCTAACACCACCCCGAAAACCTACGCGTCGTTTCTTTGTTGAACCCCCTGCTCTCCCATCTACTCAGAAGCGCCAATACAAGCGCGTAAACGAAAGTCTGTTTAACACAATATTCAATACACGCGTCGATGAAGTCATTGGAGAACATACCATAAACAATGTACTCTATTACTATGCACGATACGGTGGGGGCATTGCATACAAGGCACGTCCAGATGTTTTTCCCTTTGGCTCTCAGACTCCAGCTCTAACGTGCCTGACATATCAGTTTCCATCCGACACATTCGCAGAGGAATACCCAGAACTGTTGGATGTATATCGTAAGAAATATTTCGTTATAAGAATGAGGAATCGTCCTCTGAGCATCTTTATCTCTAGAGGAGAAGAAGTCGAAGGGAGAACTTGCTCCTTTTGACCCATGGGGTCAATACGTTCATCCACACTCTCGCCCTCCTCCCACCATCAAGTTACGCTTAAATGGCAGTGGACCGCACAAAGGTGCTACATCCAGTCGACGCGAGAGTACCGACTTCGTCTCGGATTCGGAGGCCGAGGAAGTTTCAGAACCTTCAATTGAAGAGTTAAATGATGAAGATTTCTACGCACAGCGCTCGCGAAAGCAGCCATCGAGGAGTGCTAAGAAAGACCTCCCATTCAGTCCAAGAAAGTCAAGATCCCAGAAGTTCGTTCCGGTCAACGATTCGGACACGGAGTCTGCTTATCAGAGTGGAGTCGAGGTGTCGCATGCTGTCCGACGTTCTACCAGGTCGCGGAACATCACTGAAATTAATCTGGATTCTGATGACTATGAGTTCCTCGACGACGATGACGACTCCTACGGAGCCGATGCTAGGGAAAACAAAGCTAAAGGGAAGGGGAAGAGCAAAAAAGGCACCAAATCTGTTCAGCCAATGTATGGCCATTTCCGTTCTACAGACACTTTAGACCAAGACCCATTTTCTGACGATGAAGAAAATGAGGCTCTGAGAAGACATCGCGAAATATGTGAAAAATGTCATCGGGCACCCGCTCACAAACTCTTGGCCGCTTTCCGCAAGAAATCCAAGAAACGGAGCAAGAAAAGGAAACGCACCACGGATGATGAATTCGAGGAATCAGAGAGCGAGGAAACCTTCATAGAACTTGGTGGATGGGTCCAATGGTCGTAATTCTGTTTGTTGTCCATGATGATTTTTCTGACTATCCCTACAGTCTAAAATGCCCAGTCAGTGCTCATTGGAAATGTTTGGCTGGGACTCAACGTGATGAGGTCCTCAAAGCCGTGAGAGCCAAGGATCAGGAGGAATGGGAAAAGAGGGATTCCAACGAAGGGTCTTCGGGGATGCAACTGGCACGGCGCACCCAATTAGAAGTAAATCAAACAACCGAATTCATCTGTGGTCTGTCATTTTGTCATTATCCTCTTTTTTTGGCTCTGAACTTCATTCTTAGGTGCATGTATGCGAGGTGGCATTTGCATGGGCTGTATGGATGTTGCTTTAGACGCACATCCTTCCAGAACCACCGGAGAAGGCCCTCCTCCTGCAGATCACGATCTTCCGCATGAACTCCTATTCAGATGCTTTACATGCAAACGCCTCGCCCACTACCGCCATTTACCGAAACCGTCGGCTCTTGGTGAAAGTCCTGACATCTCAGAAGTCGCGAAATACTATCAACAGTCAAAGAGCTTCCTGTGCGCAGATTGCTCGTCTTATAAATACAGCCTCGACAAGATTATCGCTTGGCGCCCCTACCCTCCTGATGCACCCCAACCCGACGAGCCTGTGAACTACAAGGCCGCCCTTCCCCGGGAATATCTTGTGAAGTGGTTGGGAAGGAGCTACCGCCGGTTGGAATGGGTTCCCCATATGTGGCTCGTATCAACAAATGGCTCCAAATTGAAGAATTTCATAACCGGTGGTACAAAAGTTGAACTTCTGACAGCACCATCAGAGACCTGTGATGACGCGATGGAAGTTGAAATCCCTGAATCCTCTATGTTATTTGACGCTGGTTCTCGGTCCTCGAGCCGCAAACCTACACCTACCACAACACTCTCTCCTCTTCCAGATGCGGAGAAACGGATTCCCCCAGCTTGGAAGAAGGTGGATCGCGTCCTCGATGTTTTATTGTGGCGACCTGAACCGAAGCAATCGTCAAGGTCCAAAGTCGCCAACAGGAAATTACAAATAATCGACAGCGAAGATGATGAATCCGAAACTGGCAAAGAAATGCGACACATTGCTCATCTGGTTTTTGAGAAAGGCGAGCAACCCGCGGCTGAATTTACCGAAACATTCGACGAGTGGCAAAATCATGATGACCTTGAACTATCGGACATTAACAAAGTTGCTTGGGCCTTCATCAAATGGGATGACTTAGGATACGACGAAGGTGGGGCGTCTTCACCAATGATCATCTTTCATCACTGACACAGAACTAGCGACATGGGATGCACCCCCCAAACCGGGTGACAATGACTACGACGCGTTTAAGACAGCATTTGAAAGATTTATCCAGTCACAGAGTGTCCTCATTCCAAAACACAACAAGAAATACTGGGATGTCTTTGATAAACGCAACAAGGATGATTATCGCAAGCATATCCTCAAAGACGCCGCCGACTTGGACCTTGGACAGGATCCCAAATTCAAGCTCATGCCATTCCAGGTATCAAATCAATATGTTTGTTATTTGTACAGCTCTAAAGTGTTTGGAAATGACAGGTCGATGGATTTAATTGGCTATGTAACAATTGGTGGTCCCATCAACATTGTATCCTTGCAGATGAAATGGGCTTGGTAGGCCATTTTCTCTCTTCTCTTCTACCGGTCTAATGGCATTCCCCAAATACAAGGGTAAAACGGTCCAGATCGTCAGTTTCTTGGGCAATATCATTAAGAACTGGAACGCTTTCCCTGCCCTCGTTGTGGTCCCGAATTCTACGATAACCAATTGGGTGAGGGAATTCGAACGATGGGCCCCACAACTTCGGGTCGTCCCCTTCTACGGAGAAAAGGTTGCGCGCGATGTTCTCAAACAATACGAATTGTTTCATAAGCACCCGGGGCCGGAATATATGAAGGCCAAGTTTCATGTACTCGTCACCACTTACGAGGCCCTGACAAATGGCAAAGACTTCACGCCGATATTCAAGAATCAACCTCGTTGGGAGGTATGTGATTAGTATATCCTCATTTATTCCCTTTCTGAAAATTTCTCGATAGGTTCTTGTCGTCGATGAGGGGCAAAGATGTAAGTACCGTCACCATCCGCACTCTAAGTCGTACATTATGGTTTGACATGATAACATCTAGTGAAAAGTGACAGTAGTCTGCTGTTTCGAAAACTGAACGATTTGAACAGCATTCATCGAATAATCATGACCGGGGTCAGTCCTTTCCTCCCTCGCATGCAGAAATCACAATTGATGAATTTATAGACACCTCTTAACAACAACATGCGAGAGTTATTCAATCTTATGAACTTTCTGGATCCCGAGGAATGGAAAGACCTTGAAGGGCTAGAAAAACAACACGAAACTTTGAATGAGGACCTTGTGAAGCAGTTACACAACCGCCTCAGACCATACTTTTTACGTCGTATCAAGAGTGAGGTCCTGGATCTGCCACCCAAGGTTCGTCATCAACAGTTGGTTTCCTAACTATCTATTTACACATCTATAGAACGAAGTGATTGTTCCCGTATCTATGGCCCCCCTCCAACGGGAGGTGTATCGATCTATTCTGAGTCAGTGTCTTTGAAGCATCATTACCATGTAATATCTGTTAATGTTTTTGTAGGCCATAATCTGAGCATCTTAAAGGGCTTGACTCAACCTTCAAATGGGCAGAGTGGACCACAGAAAAGTCGTATCAATAATGTTCTTATGCAACTACGAAAGTGAGGCACACGATTCATATCAGTATTTCATCTAGTCTGACGGTATCCCTGATTTAGATGTTTGCAACACCCCTACCTTTACGACCAAGGAATAGAACCCAGGGATCTCACCCCACAGCAAACACATGATAAACTTATTGACGGTAGTGGGAAGTTGCGCTTCCTCAAGGCGTTACTACCCAAACTCAAGCAGAATGGTCACCGAGTCCTACTCTTCAGCCAGGTTCGTTGAGCCCTGAGTGCTCTAGATTTATTAATAATAGATACCTCAAACTAGTTCGTCATCGCCCTCGATGTAGTAGAAGATTTCCTACGGGGTGAAGATTACAAGTTTTTGAGACTGGTGAGCATGATAATTAGGATCAGTAATCGGTTGTTTACCTTTTGTTAACAGGATGGTAACACAAAAGGCACCGTACGCCAGAAGGCAATGGATGAGTTCAACAAACCCAACTCGGATTATTTCATATTCCTTCTGACAACTCGGGCTGGTGTGAGCACACAATCATTTTCACAGTAATTTACAAACTCAATCCATTGATAGGGTGTCGGCATTAATCTTTATGTCTGCCATATCTCCTCCAGATTTAGAAGTTGTGACTTATCTTGTTTTCTAGACCGCTGACACTGTGATTATTTTCGATCCTGATTTTAATCCACACCAGGTCAGTCCTTTCTCCCATAGTGACTCGGCCTTTCTGACTGTCCATCTCATCGTCAGGATTTACAAGTTCGTTGCATGCCAGTTTGATTCTTATATTGGATACTACTGATACAATCTGCAGGCAATAGCACGCGCCTACCGGTTTGGACAACAGAAAACGTGCTTGGTGTTCAAGTTGATGGTAAAGGATTCCGCGGAAGGTAAATCTTCTTGAATCTTCATTATGATATGCCGAATCGTGCATCTGACATTATCCTCAGAGCGCATCATGCAAATCGGAAAAAAGAAACTTATTTTGGACCATCTTATCGTCCAAAAAATGGACGACGACGAGGATAATGGCGGAGAGGATGTTCAATCCATCCTCACTTATGGCGCTCAAGCACTCTTCGAATCAGAGGCATCTTCTCGGGATATCACATGTAGGTGTTCATCTTGAACTTCTTTGATATTCTCCTGAAATGTTTCTTTCTAGACACTGACAATGATATTGACAAACTTTTGGAGAAGACAGAAAGAGAAGCGGTCAAGGAAGCACCTAAAGCGGGTGGCGGTCTCACGTTTTCATTCGCCAAAATCTGGGCGGCAGAGAAGGACACTCTTGAAGACGTCGTGGAGGAAGATCAGACCGACTCATGGGCACAGACACTGCAGAAGATTAACGATGAGCGTGAAAAAGAACAGGCCAAAGATGTTGCTCAAAGTGGTAGAGGTGTGCGCCGCAGAGCTGCAGACTTAGCCAAGGTTCTTTCCCATTACCTCGTTTCAAAATCCCAGTATTTATACTTTCTGCAGAACAGGATCAATACCGGAGCAGGGAATTCACAAGTATTCGGCGACAAAGAAACCCGTAACAATTCCGATGGTTCAGCATACTTGGTCTCCGACAGAGAGTCCGAAATCGAGAGCAGCGACGAAACCGGAGACGACGAGTTCAGAATGAATGTTGATGGTCCTCGTCACAGATCCAAGTCAATTCGTCCCATGGATGACGGATTATCTGACTGTGCACTCTGCGGGACTCGGCATGGACCATACGAATGTCCTATGATGGATAGTTCAGAAAATCTTGCCGAGTATCGTGAAATGTTAATCCTTCACAGCGACGACGAGCCTTTCCAGGAAAGAGTAAGTTCTTCCTATCAGGTGAATGGCTGAATCCCTATACTCATCAACTTCCATCCTCAAAGTGCGATGCAATCCAAGCTATCGATGAGATCTTGTACAGTCGAGGGCACTTATCGTTGATAGCTGGACAACCTCTCCACCCTGTACCACCTCCTCTTAGTACGACAAACTCGCAGATAACATCCACTCTTCCCCTGCCAGGCCGAGCACCGAAATTTGCACCTTCAAACAGAGACGTTACGAACTCAGCGACAGCAGGACCGTCTGGCTCTGGATCCAGACCAGGACATGTCAACAAGAAAATGAAAAGCAGCTCTGCACCACTGTGCACATTGTGTGCATTGTCCAATCATTTCATAAAGGATTGTCCGATTGTCCTTGCTGGATCCAAAAGGTACGAGCAGATTGAATCAATTATACCTCTGGTATTTGATAGCTTTTTTTTTGTTCAGCATCTCGGAACATATCAAACTGATTGAAGGAAAATCGGCGACCGACTCATCACTTAGGAGTACCCTTGATATTCTACGTAACCTGCTGGCGAAGGCCAAATCTCAGGAAACATCATCCTTGTGACATAAAAATATCGACTTCTTTTGTGCAATTTTTAATTCTACCTATAGCATTCATGATCATACATCTTGATATTCTTCTGTATATACACTATATAATTGCATTGTTCGCTATACACAGACAATTCTATTTCTCGACGCTTTCATAACTTTACAGTAAAGCAATGCACGAACCGTTTACAGCTAACGACTTCGGACTTCTCGTTGCCAAAGACAATCTACAAACCGACAATTGAGCAACCTCACTGAGAGGGTATTGATTGAGAGGTGAGAAGGTGGAAGTGAGGAAAAGGGAAGGGAGGGGAAAGTTGGTGGTGTGGTGTATTGCCAGGCTCGAAATTTTATGGACCATCAACAGCCTGCGCGTAGTGGTGCAAGGGCCGAGAATGGTGGGGTGGTCCAGAAAAAAGAAACCCAAGGAGACAGCTGACACAACTGTGAACACAGAAAGACTTGATCTAAAAAGTGGTGCGATGCGGAGGCATGAAATTTGAAGGTTGAATTGCATTCGCAAAGGGAGAAGTAGGTAATGGAGGTCGCCGCTCTTGAGTACCAAATAAAATACAATGCTTTGAAAGGGTTTTGAAACAAAGGAAGAACCTCCCGTTTGAGGAAAGTTCTCTAAGGCAGGACTGGGGTGTCAGACCGCCGTTCTCGTTGCAACTTGCCTCGACCATGAGGAACAAAATGGTCGTCGATCGGTCTTGCTCGTTCCCGAATCCCAGTATTGCAGACGCAGAGGCGGCAGTCGTTCTTTTTCGTTGTTGTCTTTACGGCGAGGACCGTGGGTGTCCAATAAAGGGAGGCTGAGATGGCATTTGCTTGACGCCATTTACAGACCTCTACGAAGCTGGGGACATCAAAAGTGAACGTTTGAACCGCCATTCTCCAGATGTTAGCTCCGTCGATCCCCAGACTAAATGGATGGAGACATGGAGGTTTCAAGAGTCCCAATGATGAGTGTCAGTGCACCATTGGCATAAAACAAATTCGGAAAGAACAAACAATGTTTTGCCAGTTCCATTGGCATCCCTTTTCGTGCCCTCGAGTCTCGACAGGACTTTCTCTCTGAATTAGCGGGTGCTCGTTCTGGACGTCATGGTCTCGTGTACCTTGATGGTAGTTGGCATTGAACATTCCCGAGTGACAGAGGTAGAGAGCAATGGATGTCGAGAAGATGGAGAACGAGGGTTGCAGAGGCAGTTTGGAGGCAGTGCCGCAACAGGTGCCAGGGCTTTCAAGTTGAGAGCGAGTCGAAATCAACGAGGGGATGCTGAAATCTTAAGTTTGACTGCAAATCTTATGGATGCTAGTTACTCACCTTGAAATGATAAAGATCGTTTAACGTTGTGAACGACATCACTGAGGGTATGGTGTCAGATTCTTAACAACTTCCGGCGAGTCATCGGTGATGAGACACTTCTTGTAATGCCTATCGCAAAGCTTTGCACGGTTAAAGCACTAAAAACAACTTTTCCTCGGGTTATATGTTCTGTCCAATGTTATTTCTCTGGTAATGAAGAAGTTTTGATTGTGGGGAGTCCCATGTTGGCTTATCTTGGGCTTATCAAGAACCGGTACGTGATGTTGATCTATCAACGGCACGGATGAGCCGGACCGTTTAATTAATATAGGGAAATTAACTTACAAGTCGACTCCAGTCGAGACGGTCAAGCACGGAAATTCTTATCTCAACAGCAATAATAGACAACAGCGCGTGGATATATAGTATTGATATATATCAGGTAGAGGAAGCGCATTTTGTTTATATAAGGGTGCGGAGATAGTTCTGAGTCCTGGTGACTGATCGCTTCTCTTGAACTGACTGATTTTATCGTCTTCGTGCTATCATGACTGAATCCCGCCCCATGCCCCGCCTGTTTGTCGTTAGACATGGTTCGCTTTCTCTCACTTCCTTTCCTATTTCATACTGAGGTACTCCGAAGGACAAACGGAATGGTCCCAGAATGGGTAAGTATTTAACACCACTTTGCGAATGGTTGGCGACTGAAAGTGTAAAATTTCCCTCCGATTAGGAGACATGTACGTTGAGTTTCTCCATGATAGTATTCTGTTTCTGCAAATAACACGCCGTGATAATCAGACAGGACGATCAGACATACCACTCACCGATGTCGGGATACAGCAAGTTAAAAAAATGGCACCTTTCTTAGTTGGCGATGGGTGTTTGTTGAACAATCCCTTTTTGTGACCAGCCTCTGATCGAAAAAATCAGTACTTGTGGACCCAAAAAATCTATGCACAGTGCAAGTCTCCCCACGCCAACGAGCGACGAAGACATTTGAACTTTTATTTGAACACACTGGGAGTTTACCGAATCATGTTTTCACGGAAGAGTGCAGGGAATGGGATTATGGTGGGTCTGATGGTTTCTACCATAACTGATATCGTGATCGACGTTTTGAAAGGTGATTATGAGGGCCTCAAACCTGCGGAAATCAAAAAAATAAATCCGGGTTGGAAAATCTGGAACGATGGGTATGTCTGCTTTATTGATATGGAAATCAACTCCTGTTGATTTTGTAGATGTCCTGGCGGTGAATCCGTCGAAGCGATGCAAGCGCGTGTGGACGGTGTCATTGCTAAGGCTTGTTATTGACTTTTCTTTTTTGTTTCCTTACTCAAAGATCAGCAGGTGCGCGAATATCACAGACAATATAAAGAGGAAGGGATACACACCAGAGACGTCCTTATCGTTGCACATGGTCACTTTAGCCGTGTCTTGATAGCGCGGTGGATTAATTTTCCTCTCTGCCTTGGTGTGCCCTGCCCAGTCTCATGTGCTACATAATTGTTGATGCATCTTGACAGGGACGCACTTCAACGTTGAACCTGGATCTGTATGGTCACTTCGTCATCTATCGTCGGTTTTTTATCTAACATTTTTTCTTAATTTCCAGGTGTCAGTCCTTGGCTATAACCACAACTCTCTCGACGAACCTGCTCTCCAAAGTCTTAACCTGTCATCTGTGATTCATTGACGAGTTTCATGATCAATCTACTCGATAATATACTATATGGAGGATAGCTACCAAATATCACGTTTATATTCTTTAAACAAACCAATAGGAGGATGTCTACTCAACGGAATGGGTACGATTGTGAGTCCTGTCCTGAGCTTGCAAGTTGGTGCTTGGGGTCGTCGAGAAAACCACGCGACGCGTTTGTTTACCTTTATGTATCGGGTCATAGTTCTCGATGGAAGCTTCCCACAATCATTTTCAACGACTTGTACTGTACATACTTCATATTTCGTTGCTCGGAAAGTCTCTGAGGACAGTTCCCTTTCCCTCCCTTATACTACAATAATGGCCGAAATTGATTCTATGTCCGTAACGATTCCCGATCCGACTCATGACGACCACCCTTCCCTCCACATTGATGACACGACTGCTGCCGAGCATGAGGACTCAGGTTGAGATCATGACTGTCATGTTCATTTCTCTCCAATAGTCTGACAATCATCTTTTCAGGCCTTGGAGCTTCAGGCGATTCAAATCTCGAAGCTTTGGTTCCGACTACCAAACCTAGCGCGGGCACCGTTGAGCAACCTGTACTTGTTGAGGTTGTGAAATCGAAGGCAGACACCCCAGCCAAGAAAGTTATGTCTGCTACCACGGCCAAGAAAACAAGTGATGGACAGCCTAGTGCTACAGTTAAAAAAGTGAGCGATATGATATAATACATGTCGTGAATGAAGCTCTATCTGACACTATGCATGTGTACTAGGTAATCAGCTCTGGGACATTTGGTGCAGGTGCGATGAAAGCAACGGGAACTAAGGCGGCAACACCAGCGACCTTAGCATCATCGAAGCCCTCTGCCCCAGTCCTTCGAAAGGCTACGACTACAACGGCGAAAGGGACAGAAGCCACAGACAAACCATCTGCAGCCACTGCCACATCGAATCGCAGAGCTTCTGTCGTTCCGACAAAGACGTCTGTGCCACCTTCAGTAAAACAATCGTTGTCGGCATCTGTTAGCGGGAAACTTTCTTCCGAGGGTGCTGTGCGTAGCTCCGTTGCATCTCCTACAGGGTCAACCGCTTCCGCGTCGGCGAAGGGCACGCCAATCGCAACCCGACCTCGTGCTTCGGTATCGGAAGCAGCAAAGAAGACACCTCTTTCCTCTCGTCCTAGTGTAGTGGGTTCCGCGAAGGTTCCTCCTACCAAAAGCACGACCACTTCTCGGTCCTCCGCTGTACCTTCCAAACCTGCAGGTTCGATTTCCTCTATCAAAGAGATCAAAGAGGAGACCAAGGCGTTAGACGAACTGCGTGCCCAGGTAATTCCTTCCAGAACCCTGCCCGAGAAGTCAATTAATCGTGTTATCCCAGCTAAACGAAGCGACTCAAGCTCTTGAAGCGAAAAACGGGGTTGTATCAAGCCTCGAAAGTCAGCTTGAAACACTGCAAAAACTTTTGGAGGGTGCTTCAGCCGATTTGGAGACAACTAAGGCGTCAAACGTCGAATCCAATAAAGCTAGAACTGAAGCCGAAACTCAACTTCGAGACGCGCAGAAATCCCTCTTCGATTCTCAAAGGGCTTTAGAGGAACTACACACTTCTTTGAAGTCAGCACAGGAAGAGGTACGTCAATTCAGCAGATCGAAATCATTTGTCCGTTTCTGAGAAGACATGACAGTTGGAGTCAGCCAAGTCTGAGGCCTCTTCTCATGCTGCTCTTGTTGAAGATTTCAAAGCCAGAATACATGAATTGCAAGGTGACCTTTCTTTATCCAAGGAAAAGTTTGCAACTCTGGAACATGAACACACACTTTTTTCAACTTCGGCCTCCGCGGCGGCAGCAACCAAAGATGAAGCTTTATTGGCAGCTCAAGCCAAAGTGAACTCCCTTTCCAGCGAAGTCGAAGAGCTCAAAGCAGCGCACACGAAAGCGTTGCAAGAGTCAGAAAGTCGAATCGCCGGTCTTCTCGAAAAGTTGGCATTGATGGAGACTCTCGAAGGACAAGTTTCCTCTCTCAGAGCGGAGAAAGAAGAGAACTCGAATAAACTTTCCGAGCTTGAAGTGGAGATATTGGAGCTGAAAGAGACTCAAGATAGCCTCGAGGACACAAGAGACGCACTCCAAAAGCAGGTAGCCAGTCTCGAGGATGAAGTTGCGAAGGCCGCTGTTTCTGCTGCGATGGCTGTCGAACAAGGCAACAATAAAGACGATTTTCATGCACAAGAATTAGCAACGCTGGCTGAACAGCATCGAAACGAATTAGAGGCGGGTTCTAGCCGTTATCAAGAACTACTTGCATCCTTTGAGGTGCTCAAATCTGAGCTTTCGGTAGCCCAACTGGCGAAGGAGAAGGCCGAGAGGGAGTGCTTAGCATTGGATCAAGCTGGAGCGGACAAAATAGCTGAGTTGGAGCAGCGTCATGCTAAAACTGTATCAACGTTGGAGGCGAAAATAGGAACCGTAACCAAGGAATTACAGGCAAGCTTAAATATCTTTCAGCCTGGTTTATTTAGTCTCACACAGTTTCAGGCACAGGAAGCTGTCTACAATTCCAAACTTGACGTTGTAAAGTCCGAACATGCAAAAATGGTGGAGGATGCATTTGAGCGCGCTAAAGTATGTGTTTTGCGTCTATATCAAGCTCGATATTGAAACTATTTCTTTTCAGAGCGAAGCAGCCCAGGCTCATGGGGAAGCCTTAAGTGCCCTTCGTTCGGGGTCCGATACTTTGATGGAAGACGTGAGGAGAGGCCATCTCACCGAACTTCAGACATTAAAAGAACAACATGCAAGCACCCTTGAAACAGAAGTCAACGCACTCACCAAGCAAATGCATACACTCAATATCGAACTCAAAGCCACGCAAGATGATCTTTCTAAGGCTAAATCCTCTCTCGAAGCCTCTCGACAGGAGATAGCGACGTTGACCCAGCAGCGCGATGCTGCTCGTTCCCAGGCTGAAGCGGTTCCCTCCTTGTCGCCCGAGCATGCTAATGAAATTGCTCGCTTGACAAAGGAATTATCCGTTACCAAAGATGATCTCACAGCTATGACCGATATGCTCGAGTTCACGAAATCGTCAATGGCGGATCTATCTGATAAACACTCACTCGAGCTGCAAGAAGCTGCAGAGTCTCGTGCAGATGAAGTGTCGAAGCTCCGTGACGCTCATGATATCGAAGTCAACACCCTGGCAAAACAAAAATCTGATCTACTTATTCGGCTTTCCGATTTGGAAGGAGAACTCGCAACTGCCAAAGCCTCGCTCGCTGCCCAACAAACAGCGAGTCCGAAGAATATTAGTAACGGATTTAGCCATACCCCCTCGCAAGGCGTGACGAAGGAGGAACTCACCAAGTTGCATGAAGCGCACAATTTGAAGATCTATGACCTGGAAGCTGGACACGAAAAAGCCATGAAACTCGCCAAGGAAGAAATGGAAGCTGCTCTTGTCAAAGTTACTGAACTACAACAGGATCTTACTCGTAAAGCAATGGAGATCCAATATCTGGAACAGGAGCAGGAAGAAAGCGCAGAGCAAATTACACGGTATGGTGTTTATTTGTCTTTCGGTGACTTCTGCCAAACTTGACTTTTTGCAGATTAAAGGAAGATCTTGAGAGACTTGGCCAGACAATCGACGCCTGAGTTAAAGTGTATCGCTCTCGGAAATCGTTATCATCAAGACACCTGTACTCCTGGTCGGCACTTAAATACCCTTCAAGATTGTCTCATTACTCTTTGGACTCTGGTCATGACATATGCAACTCCTATCCATTTCCCTTTTTCATGAGCAAGGCTCTGCAACCGACTTGTCCGTTCCCAGTCTCTATACCTTTACATTGGAATCCCCCCTTCGTTTCTACACTCAGACACTATTATAATAATTTCTCTTTGATTTCGTAGTGGACCATGTTATTTTATAGTCTTTTTAACCCATCGTGGCTTGTGATAAACGCAACTTGCTCTCCGGTACTTGAGGAGTGTCTGTTGGAAGGAGGTACGCTATCCGAGGTAAGTGGGAAATTCGGCTAAGTCCGATCTCGTCCGACTGCCAATAATAAAGGGGACGCTAAAACTCTTTAGTCCACCCTCCTCCGTCCTTTCCTCCCCCAACTCCCCACCCCCTCATTCATTACCCATGGGCGTCTCATCAGAACCAGGCCAGAAGGGCATCAGCTGGTCCAATATTGCCGTCGGTAAGCGCGTCTTTTGTCGTCAATTTCCCTCCGTTGACCCTCTGGCAAGGTGGTATCATGAACATGGTACGCGTTTTACTCATACAAATCATACGTTTTTCCTGACTATCCATCTGTCTCTGGCTTTATCATAATAGTTTGTAAGTAGTTCACTTGCTGTCGTCTCGAAAACCATTGTTGACGTGGCCACATTTTCTTAAAAACAGGAAGTGAGTCGCGTGCTATTTCTCCCAACCCAAGATTGCATATTCAGATTCTCACCCTAGGTCACAACTCTGGGCCAACCCCTTGAAGTTTTGAAGACACAAATGGCCGCCAATCGTTCCCAGTCGATGTTGTCTGCCTGCAAAACAGTGTGGAGTCGTGGAGGGGTTGCCGGTTTCTACCAAGGCTTAATTCCATGGGTGTGTAGCACTTATTCAAACCATTATTTGCCTTAACGCGATAATTAATTCCAGGCATGGATTGAAGCCTCTACAAAAGGAGCTGTCCTTGTTTTTGCCGCTTCTGAAGTTGAGACTGCATCATTAGCGGCTGGTGTTAACGCTGGTTTGGCTGGTTTATTGGGTGGTATGACCGGAGGTGTTGCCCAAGCATACGCGACTATGGGTAGGCTTTTTTTAATGTCGCGCTGTCGTCATATACTCACGAATTTTCAATTTGACATCAAGGTTTCACGACATGTATGAAGACGGCCGAAATCACACGTGCCAAAACTGCCGCTACTGGAGTCAAGCCTCCATCAACATGGGCTGTTTTCGCCGATATTTATCGCCGTGAGGGCCTTGCTGGTGTCAACAAGGGTGTCAATGCCGTAGCTGTTCGACAATGCACAAACTGGGGTTCACGGTAAGCTCGATCTTCAGCACTTATTTTCTCGTCGGTATACTGATTTGCTGTAGGATGGGTTTCGCTCGCCTTGCCGAAGATTCCATCCGTAAAGTTCGGGGCAAAAAAGAAGGCGAATCACTCGGTGCAATCGACAAAATTATTGCGTCTTCAATAGGTGGTGCTTTGGCAACATGGAATCAACCCATTGAGGTTGTCCGTGTCGAGGTAAAAAAAAAAACTTACTCGTTGTCAACGACATGAAAAATATTGATATCTTGTTTCCAGATGCAAAGTATGGCCAAAGATTCGGCAGCAAATGCCAACCGTCCTGCCAAATTGACGATCCTCAATACCTTGAGCTTCATCTACAAGGAAAATGGTATCCGAGGCTTGTACCGTGGGGTTACGCCCCGCATCGGTCTTGGTATTTGGCAAACGATATGCATGGTGTCCTTCGCCGACTACGTCAAGGCCTGGTTCGTACAATCTCTTTATCCTATTCAAACAACAACTCATACTTCCAAACAATCAGGGTTAAAAAACAATAGATGGATGGATTCTATGGCACCTTGATTTGTTAGATTCTTTATACCGTAATTTGATTCCTAGAGTTTTATACCATCTCTTTAGTAGATGTGGCCGCAGACAAGACTTGCTGGTCATTTCCTCGTACCCATTCGTACTTGGTTTCTGCCCCTAAGTAGCCCTACCAAGGTAAATGAAATTCTGTACTTCCAGGGATAATTTGAATTTTCAGTGTGGGAACTGCTTCCGTCACCGGCTACTGTCGGCAGTGCTTCACCCGCACTACCCCACATTTGTTCAAATAGCCAACTCATATTTCCGTCTTGTCAGTTCATCCTAACTTTTGCCCAGTATGAGTAACCCCACCGTCGTCAAAGCTGGTCCCCATCCACTTCTCGTCAAATACCTTGCTCAACTTGCTCTCCATCCCCTCCGGACCAAGGCAATTACCACAGGTATGGTCACCCACACCGACAGTTGCGGGATACCCCAGAGTAACCCCTTTCTTTTATCAAGGAACTCTGTGTTTCTTACAGGAGGTCATTGGAAGCAACGTCGCAGGGACCCCTGTTAAACTCTCCAAAGATTCGTCGCCGTTGTCGCGCGTATTGGCCAGCGCCCATGTCGATGCCAAAGCCATTAAAATGGCTATTTATGGCTTCTTGGTTTCTGCACCGTTGAGCCACTTCCTCATAGGCTTGCTTCAGAAAGCATTTGCGGGACAGACCTCTGTGCGCGCAAAGATTGCCCAAATCCTGGCCAGCAATCTTCTTGTTTCGCCCATCCAAACTTCAGGTAAAATAATTCTTCAAAACAAATTGCCAACGCTAACCCTCGTCCAGCGTTTCTTGCCTCAATGGCTGTGATCAATGGTGCGACATCTGTTGATGAGGTTATTAAGACCGTGAAGGCTGGGTTCTTCTCTGTGATTCGTGTCAGTCCTGTTTTGTTTCGTGCCCTACACTTTTTTCAATCCAAAAATTATAGATATCTTGGGTGGTCTCCCCTCTGTCAATGACAATTGCCCAGAAGTTCATACCCATCGATGTATGTTAATTGCAACTTGGCTAAAGTGCTCCATTTTTTGCTAATGGTTTTCGTTAGTTATGGGTTCCATTCTTCAATGCTATTCAGTTTGTACTCGGCGTAAGTAATCCCCAGTTCCATTGTACTTCGCCGTGCTCAGACGATCCATTCTGCTCCAGACCTACTTCAATGTGCGTGTCAAGCAATTGAAGATGGCAGCCGCTCGAAAAGAGCAACTCGATCGGGAAAGGAAGGAAAAGGACAAGGACCGTGAAGACTAATTGATTCATTATGCGTCTATATAACCTGCAGATCTCGATAATATACTTTAGCTGAAAGTATATCGAAGTGTGATCACCGGGCAAGTATGGATAAGAAGTAGCAAGAAACATCAAGAAAGGGCACATCGACTTGAGTAAAATGATTTTATTGTTCAGGATAATCCAGTATTATATACGATAATACATGGTTCGTGTTGCTTTGATGAAGATTCTTGCAGGTAATGTCGTTTCTTCGGGATTTGATCCGACGTCGATTGAGAAACAAAAACCTCGGACTCTAAGGACCAACCTCCCAGACTATATACTCCTGGCCTACTCACCCAAAGCTTGGGATGGATTGTTGTCGTTCCGCCTGGGGCCACAATGCCTCGAAATGTCAATCGACCTGTGTAAGGTGGAGGCAAGAGGTCCCTAAACCTTTGGGGTTAAACAACACAGATTAAAGGGACCACACTTTAACTCACGTCGAAGACGGTGATTTACAGCCAAGATTCAAGGTGTACCGAGCAGTGTGTGTTGATGAATGGTTGCGTAATAGGAACTCGAGAGGTATATAGCATGGTCTATGATAACAAAAAGAAATTAATGCTCCATATCTCATTTCTACAACGGGGAGGACTTGCCCAGAAGTGAAATCATGATTCTTTGTTATCCCATCCGTCAGAGATAACACCATGGGATCCATCTCCGCGTTCCATTCGCTATTCCGGATAGCGTCCAGTACTTCCATATTTTCTCTTCTTGTTTCAGCGTACATACTCCTCTTTACCTTTGCACTTTCAGCTTCTTCGATGATACTGTCTAATCTAGCATGCGCTGCACCAATAGTGAGGCCACTGATATAGCAATGTCCAGATATTCCCAGAGAAGCTGTCTCCCAGAAGACCAACAAATCCACTGAAGCAGGATTATAAAGGGGGAAGATAGATGAATGCAGAGTCGGGTCAATGTAGGGATGTCTTTGGGAGATATTGTGCGACATAAATTTGCGTCTTCCACTGTGTATAAAGCTCATAAGTGCTGGTCCTCTGATCGACTTGTCCTGTGGAGCCTGTCGATGAACTGTCAATAACCCATCGTTCGTATAGCGAAAAAAGGAGTTACTTGAGATATGTGGCTGCAATGTAGGTCGATAGGTGGTACGCTTAGAGTGTCAGGTTCCGTGCCCCTTATGACGGCGCTCAATTTCTTCGAAACAAAATCTAGAGTTTCCTCGGAGCCAGACCCGTCCACCCAACGAGACGCACCCAATACGATGCGAGAAGATTGACTTGGCATTATAGCACCACTATATATATAAGCGTAAGCTGGTTAGCACCATTAATCATTGTTGACGGATTTGTGACTTACAAGGCTGTCGGCGACAACAAACTACACATCCATTGTGGGCTTATAACTGAAAGTTGAGACACGGATAGTGCTGCTGTCTGATGGGCATTGTTGATGTCGATGTCTATCACAAAGGAGTGATCCATTGATTGGGATGGTTCTGCATTGGCTGAGATCTTGAGCAAGGGCTGCACTTCATAAGGTCGCGTTAAAGTTGTCGAGTGGAATCGGTCGGTGTAATTCTGTTATTGAGAGGTTTTGAGCATTCGTAGTGCAAACGCGTAGTTTTACGCACCTCGCGAAACACGAACAGGAGACACAGCTCATGTCTTCCTGCCGTTTCTGTGTGGAGTAAAGACGTCACTTCCACGCCTTCTCCCGGTTGGAGTATGGACGATGGGCAATCTAGTGTCAAGCGATACGGGTCTGGAGGTTTCAAGGAGTTTGAAGATTGCATGGTCTCGGTTCCCAAATGACCTAATTTCTTTGTATCAAGGTATGATGGCTTCAAGAGCTACATCTACACTCACACTGGTGGTTTTCAAGATCACTACCAATCCAGATTTCATCATCTTCCCCTGGGACCACCCAAACTTCGCCGATAGGTTGGGAACCTGTATTCGTTAACCAAAGTCTGACGGTCTTGTTCTGCCCTTGTAATAAGACCAGGTCCCCATCTTCAACGCATGTCACGAGGAGCCTATAGTCCGATGGGACAACCTCCACTTGCATGACTACGTCCGGTGCATAAGTTGGGTGCTGCCTTTGCAATTGTGTATCGTGTAAACGCCGTCCACGGCACTTCAGGGATTCGGTGGTTGATAGCACACCAAGAAAGTCGTATTTGGCGTCAGTAACACATATAGTTGCTGGTCGCTTCGATCTGAGCGATATAGGGACCTGATAGCAATGTATTAAGCAAAACTATGCGGCTAATTACTAGAATAGGAACGCACGGATATCGATTCCTTAGGGCCTAATGTCACCTCCTTGATGACCTCCACGTCGACGAGGTCGCCGATTGTGTCAGAATGGGGCTTGTTTTTTTCCCGTACTATAAGAGTGATGTTGGATAGGTTGATCTCCGCGTCGAGAGGGTTACTCATGACAAGGTCAGCCCAGAACAATTCTTAAAGACAGTAATGAGTTCACATCAGGCAGCTTATGGGGTAGTAATCGTACCATTCGTGCTGACCTTGCCACTGGGCACTAGAATGTCGCTGGCCCCCTTCGTTTTACGGAATGCCTTCCAAACATCTTGTCGACGCGACCAAACTTCGGAATCATCGTCTACAAGATCTCCAGGGAAACGTAGATGCGACCGCTTGCTATTGCAAAGTTTGACGGGGACCGTCAAATTTGCGCCAGGTATTTTGTCGGGTTCTGTCGATTTCCAATACTACAGCAAGCCAACAGGTAAAACAAAAAAAGCAATGTCGAAGATAAGTTCACTCACATTAAATGCAACACGAAAGTCATCTACATAAAGTTTGTCATTGCTTGGTGATTTGACGATGCCATCACCGACTGTATAGGTTCCCGTTATAACAGACGGCGCCCCTTTCAGAAGGCTGAGAAATAGCTTAACGGCTCCAGCTAGATCACCAGTCGTGTACATGAGTCTACCTGAAAATTCTCTCAGTCTTTTCTACAAGTGGTTGTAGATAGATAAAAATTACCTAAAGGATGGGCGATCCCACATGCAATGTCTTCTAAACCTTCTGCTGACTGTGGTGATTTGCCCTCTGAATCCCAAAATGAAGGAGACAATTCCTTTGGTGGTCGAATGGAATACAGATTTTGTGCTTTACGCAAAAAATACATGGTCAGGGGTTTCTAAGATACGTCAGATTAAAAGTCAACGAGAGTCATTCCACTCACAATTCCACACTTTTCCAACCTTGTAGCTGCGGTGACATACCAGAGAGCAGCCCTCCTGCTGACATTTTTCTTAGCGCTCAACAGTGCCGCCTGTGCCAGCAACAAGGCCGATGGCGCCTCTTCCGACTTGAAAATTGAGACTATCAGCGTGATAAAAGGATGAGAAAATAGAAACATTACTACATTACTTGCAGCCCAGACCAACCACCGTTCACCCTCAAGGGTATTGCTCAACAAGTCTGAGAGAGAAATTCCGGCTTCCCATCGAACTGCTGAGGACAGTGCACGCAGCTGTGCATGAGGAGGTAGATCCGACATATTTGGATGAAGATTTGCCAGAGAAGCTTGTGCATAAAGTGGAACTGCTGGTGATGGTGAAAGTAATATTGGAAGGATATCCTGCAAAGAAAAGGAGGGGGTAAATGATGAGCCCTCAAGATAAAGTTTTGAAACTCACAGCACCGCCCTTGTTATCTTTCCGCAAGGCTTCCCAAACCGTTATGGCTAATTTAAAGTCTCCTAATATGGTGGCGAATTCAGCAAGACGCCGTTGCTGGGACGGAGGGGTGGGGCCACCATTGAGGGACATGGTGGTTCGATTTGGAAGTGACGACGTGGATGTAGGTGGTGGTGGTGTTGAAACAGGTGAAGGCGCTTGTGAACCAAATAGACGACGAGTGGATGAGAAAAGACGTGATGGAAGCCGTCTCGTAGAAGAAAACTACATGCAGATGACAACATCGGTCTGTGATAGTACGGACAAAAAACCCGATGAACATACGTTTTCGTTCCATTCAACCACACACTTCTCCATCCATGGGACTAGGCTCATGACCACAAATTCACGGGTAAACCGAGCAGTCTGTTGAATATCGTTTTCATGCATCCTTAGTGTATTCAACGAGTTTAAATTTGCTGAAGTTTGTGAAGACTGGAGAACAGCGGAAGAGAAGGAAGCATCTTTCCTCGGTGAAGATCCTTGGGATTGAAGAGGAGGAAGACGAGGCATGAGCGCAGGAACAGGGACAGGTGGAGGGGAATCAGGTAAATCTAGCGAAAGTAGATAACTGTGCAACCCAAACTGTTTCTTTACAGCATTATAAAGCGCTCCTGCCCTAATGAGAAGCGATGTGTCTGTGTTAATGAATTTTGATAAGATAGGAACAGACCACCAACTCTTCGCCAGACAAGGGTGAATTTTGCGGGTGAATAATCAAGGTGTAACGTAAAAAGTTTGTGTCCACCCAAGGGGGTAATTGGTTGGCTCTTGAATGAAGTGTTGTGATTGCCTGCAGAGGGTTTGCCGCAGCGGTTGAGACAGCAAATATAACTGTCGTACATTATTAGAGAATAAAGAAAACATATTTGAATAATAAACGCACGGGCGACAGGGTGGTTCCAGCCCTCCGTTTTTGAAGGAACAAAATCGCCTTCAGCACAGCGCCTGAGCTCATCCCACCATGGAGTTCTGGCTGGTTCCTTCTCTCCTTGAGATTCGATATCGTGGACCCAATTGGAACATCGTTCGTTGATTCGTGAGGTCATCCAATCTATTGTTCGAATGGCACGTTCCTCATCGTCTTCACGACAAGCATTTTCGACTTCCTGTAAATCCGAAAAGCGAAGGCCAAAAGAAGCATGTGGAACGGATACCAGTGATGTCGTTCGAGTTGTAACTTGATGGTCCCGGTATCAGTGGATATACAAGACAGACAAAAAACGTCGATATCCCACCTTGAGGAAGGGGAGAAAAGGATTGCAGAATGTGGTGAAGGGGAGGTAATGATGAATTTTTCAAAAGCTCGTTGAGATCGGTTGAAGTGAGAATACATATATGTGGACTCAGAGAAGAAGGCAATGGAGGAGCCATACCCCAAGAAGGCGGGGGAATGACAGTAAGCTCTCAAGCAAGTAGTCTAATGAATAGTAATACAAACAATTTACTCGGTCATTATCGCGTAGTTTCTCACGGTCAATATCCTAAGTAATTTAATTAGAAACCCCCAAAACCTCCTCCAAAACCTCCTCCCCAGTCTCCACCCCACCCTCCCCCTCCAAACCCTCCCCCGGCGTCCAGCAAGTCGCCTAAAATCAGGCCACCAGCGAGGCCGCCCATCACAGGGAGTGCCATGCCTCCCATACCTGTCCGTCGTCCGCCCATTCCATATCTCGATTGAGGATATGCATATTGAGGTGCCGCATACTGTGAAATTCCGTATCGACCGTATTGAGGCTGCCCGTATAATCTTTGCTGTTGCTGCTGCATCTAAATATACTGTCTGTCAATGGGATCTTTTTATCTCGAAATGCGACAAAGCTGACCATCATGATGTCTCGCCGCTTCTTTTCGTTATATTCTTCAATTGAATGTTTGGCCTTCTCCTTCATCTTGTCGAAGAAGCCTTTCTTGCGAGGTGAGGGTTGAATCTCTACAGGTGTTGCTGATCGGCCATTGAATGAATGGCGACGGGCGCTTTCTGCTGGTCGACTGGTGCCGAATCCAAAATTATTCGAACCTTGTACTTTGCTTTTGATATCAGGATGTTGATCTAGATACAGCTCATCCTCGTAGGGATGGGTCCAAATGGAACGTGGAGGGCTTGCTTTTGTATCAACCTACCGCAGACCAGTTAAATTTCGAGTTTTATGACCAGAATAAACAGGACGCGCACATAGAACTCATGACCAGATTTTGGGTCAACTTGTCTCACCCATCCGAACGGTAGGGGTGCATCTTGAGCTCGATGCATGGTTAGATAGATATGAAGAGGCTCGAGGCCGTCCTTGCAGTATTTGTAAAATGTCCACATCTGAAATTATGACGCTGGTCTCAAGTAATATAATGACCTCATTCGTCGCATATCTCCTATATTCACGGCCGAAACCTCTACGTTGCTCCTGGAAGGGGATCCACCCATGTTCCATTTGGCCACAATGTCGCGGCGTTCGTAAAGTCGCCTGTCGTTCCCATTGAAGTGTACTGTATTTTGAATCAGAAAACATGAAAATGATGATATGAACGCATCTTACAGCTAGTCGGAAGAAATGGGGGATGCTGGCATTGAGTGAGACTAATGAAAAATTGAGGGCTGTCCCAGCATATCTCTGGACGTCATCAACCAAAAGAGCGAAACCATCCCAATCAGCTGCTAAAGGACCCCATGATATGAGTTGACTGTTGAAAGGAATGGTCGAGTTGTAGTTGGTTGAATTTGTCAGCCAGTTCGGAAGTTCGGAACCCAAAGTTGCGTCTTGACGAAGCTTGATTGTACTTGAGAATATGGAAAAAATAAATTATGATAAAACACTTACATCATCGGCTGTTTGGAGGATGGAATCCATACCAAAGGCTGCGGTTCCATTGAGGAAGAGGCCAAGAAGCAGTCCTTGATAAATCGCTGAAAGTCTTGTAGGGAATGCAGTGCCCGGGATGATTAACATCGGTAAGATGTAATGATGAAGGCGAAGAGATAGATCTGGGAGAAGAGCGAGAACCATAATGACAAGGCCTCCAGTGATGTACCATCCAGCGTAATACGGCAGCCATCCAGTTTTTCGGATGACCCTTATCTGGTTTACAGCCAGAACGAAGATGATAACTACCATCACAACCAGTGTGGTAATCGCCCCCTTCCTTTTCGTGAGGTCGGAAGAGGTCAAGCGACTGAGTGGTAGTCTGTCAAATGTGAGGTTGTTGAGAACTCCAACCCAAAATCCACTAAGGTACAAAATACAAGATTCAACGGGGGCATTCCGAAAAGCGGGTAGAACGAAACGAAAAGCCAGTCTCCAGAATCCATAGGCGATGAAAAGGGCGGGAAGGAAAGTTCCAAAGGCAACGTCTAATGGCGGTGGTGGGCCTTGTGGTTGTGAGAATAGGACTACGTGCCAAAACCCGATGCAAACTAAGCACCAGTATAGCACGATGGATTTAGGTCGCAAAAGAATGAATAGAGCACTCGTGACGAGAACATCGAGAGCAAGGGCGGCGTCTCGGAAGTCTGTGCAGTGAGACAGATTTGTAGATCCAAGAAAACGGAAGGAAACAGGAAAGACGGTAGGAAACCCAATGGAAGATAGTCCATGGGAAGTGAATGGTAGGAAGTCTGTGAAATTTCCAATGAGGTTGAGGCTGCCACAGCCTCCTTTGCTGGGAGAGATGATACCACTGCAATATTGAAATTGAATCAATGATCATGAATAACATGAAGAATAGAGACACGCACGCCTGAATGGCAGCTGAACAAATAAAAGAATCCCCTCGGTACGTTCCATTCGAATCGCCACCACCAACGATTAGAGGTTTGAAGGCAATCTGCTCGTTCCCGACGGTCCTCGGATTTTGTAGAATAACCGCGCCACACTGTGCAGGACAACGAAAATCGAAAGTTGAATCGTCGAAAGGGCCGCAGATGCCACCATCCTGACCGCATCCGTTGTCGGCCAACCAGTAGGTCGATGTGCAGCTGATGAAAGAGCTTGCGGGTGTGAGGAACGACTGCGTTCGAGAGAAAAAAGCTACGCCAATAATATAAGCTGCGACCAAGACTACAAATAGCCAGGGTGCTGTCAACGGCCGTGTCGTTTTGATGACGATGGATTCTATGGGAAGGACTATCTTTCTTCCAGCAAGGCGGAGATCTATGTCAAGAATAGGTTGAGGTGCTATAATCCGCAGCATGAGGTTGTTGGAACATTCCACTGTTGGGGGTGAATCACGTACGAGGAAGGTCGACTTTTGGCCGTGGTCCCCTGACATAGAGAACGACCTTGGTTATCCATGCGCCTGTACGGGGGTTGCGGTTGATGAAGGAGCGTGATGTTCGGGTTAGCCACGACTGTCGTGTTGGTTGAGAGATAATGGGTTCTCCGTAGAGCGTCTCCAATTCATATGAGCGTTCCGACACCAGAATTTGCTTTGAATCCTTGGGTACGCTTCTGTCGCTCGGAGTGTTGATGGTTGAATCTCTCGATGAGCCCGCTTGTGTGGTATTGTGACTACTTGTAGAACTCTCCATGGGTGTGGTGGTGGTGGTGAACATGTCGAAGTTGTCAAGAGAAGGAGAAAGGAGAAACAAGAAAGAGAATGAGGTGAGACGGCCACACACACATTTGCGTGGTAGATGTGAATGATCTTCAATTATTTGGTAACCTGGCAGGCGAGTCTAATTTAGGTTCTCTTCTCGGCATTTCTTGCCGGCCCTTACAAGCATCATTTCATTTGAGAATTAAGCAAATTGCATCCGAAATGATAAGATTATCAAGTTCAACACGCCATTTGTATATCATTCAGAAGGGAATTTGGTATATATATCTTTCATGGTTCGTTTGTACATACAGACGCTTTACAGAGGACCAACTAGAACGAACCTGTCAGCAATTTCTCTCGGAAAATAATTATGACACAAACGATAATCATAGACAAGCTTCGCTTCAATATCTTCGCCTTTAGGTCCAGTGAACTTGACATGCCTCACATATCGCCTTTCGCCATTGATCTCCTCCATACCCCATGTCTTAAGTATAGGGTAAGTGACGTGAGAGAGAGCTGAAAATCCATGAAAACTTGCCTGGTTGGCGATCCATGTCGTGCCGCTTTTCGGCGTATCGCTCTCGACGTAAGACTGGATCAGGCCATGTTCCAATGTGTCCGCAGTCCACGGGCCTTGCAAGAATGGGATGTCGAGTTCGTCGGCTTTGATTCTTCTCGACTTCCCAATGACGGCGCCAAAGAGATGGTCTTCGTTCTCTTTCTCTCTCCACCAGAGCGTTCGCTTCTCGCTCGTACCAGGGATTCCGCCTGTCAGAGTCTGATCAATATCAATATGCTCGACCCCTTCCTCGTCCTTGTAATGCTTGATGGCGAGGGTGATAGTTCCGACACTGATCGCCTTTCTCTTGAACCAGCTGACGCCTTGCAATTGGAGAATAGTATCTGTGCGTTGATCTGAAAGGGTCTTGTTCTTGGGAGATGTCAAAATGAATAGACTGGCATATAATGTATTGGCCAACTAACCATGATGAACTTGCCCGAGATATCGAGAACAGTGAAATCGGATGGAACGGCCATGGTGGGATGTGGATGAAAGGTTGGGTCGTTAACTCTGGTTAGTGAGCTTTTGGCTTCTTGGTGCAATCACATGGAATCTCATTGAGATCTTAGAAATATATGAAGTATATGCATCGCAATATCAGATGTCAAGCCCTCAAGGCAGATGATGACTGGAAAATCGAATCAGCAGGTCCCCTTGGTTCCCCACATGTCTATGTACTTGCACGGTCGCGGTATTATTGCAAAAGGGGCTCTCCGACCCAATTGTTAAGCGGGGGAAAATAGAGTGATGATTTTCCAAACGGCATCTTTTCCTCGTTCCCATGCTTGAGGTCCTTTCGCTTCATCGCCTCCAAACTCTACCATTATCCCATCCTTTGACCATTCGCACCAAATGCCAATAGAACCAGACGATGGCCCGGCACCTCCACCTTTCCGATCGGGCTCTCCCAGAGCCTTCACAAAATCTTTTCCCGAGCTATTTGCATGGATTTCAAGACTGGGAGGTCGGGGAATCTTGTCTCCATGCTTGTCCTCGAGGGTGGCATCAATGGCAAAAACGAAGGGGGAGACGGGAAATCTGGAAAAGGCTAGCTCGGCAGCGCGTGAAGACGTGCCTTTTGCACGATCTTGAGATTGATTTGGAGTATTGTAGAGATATAAGCTGTCAAGCAACAAGCAGTCTTGCTTGAGATCGCTAAGGTTGAGCCCAGAGGATGGCTTGTAACCGGGCGTTGGTGTAAACAAGATGCTGAGACCCAGAGGGTGATAATTGAGATAGACTGCATCAGAATAGGATTTGACTTCGGGGGTGTATGTCTGAGTGCTTGGGGAGATAGTCTGGATGTATTCGGCAAGACGAGGGGAAGAAGGACTCAGTCCCAGCAAGTCCTTGATGTTGGACATGATGAAGGAGGTATAGGTTACGTAATCCCGCTCTATGACATCGTCCCAGATATTCACGTGCGTCTGAACCGTCGTCTCTTAACCTCCTTCACTGTCAGGCTCCCAAGTTACAAGTATACTGGCAATATTAATATCGATGGACCAACAACGACCAAGGCTGCTGACGAGCATGCTGTATGCTCCGCTCAGGCTGTTTCTCGCTCTGGCTGGTTCTATTCTCTCTGCACTTCGGCCTTACGCCCCAAGACTTGTCCCTCTTTTCGTTTTCTCTTCCTTCATTCCTTTCATCTTCCTCCTCTCCATCTCTGCAGGCTGGGTTGTGTGGTCAAACTTATCTGTTAGCTGGGAGGTCCCCTTGTATCTCCAATATGGGTAAGCTCCAGGCCATCTTCTTTGTCGATACACTCACCACATTCAATTTTGCAGCGACGGTGTTCCTCCATATGCTTCCGTCTCCCTCCCTCCCTTGGCTCCTCAGCAGCGATATCGTATATCTGTCGATCTTGTACTGCCATACACTGAATCTAATTCCGCACTTGGAAACTTTATGACCACCCTCACTCTTTTGACCCCAAACAACATGACCTTGGCCTCTGTTCGAAGGCCTGTAAGCGCATACCTTTTTTGAATAATAGAAATCGTCTTAATGCAGACCAAAGGCAATAGCACTTCCCCCACGATCGCATTATTTTCTCCCTCAGAAATACAGCCAGAAAGTTCACATCTCAATGTTGGAATCTTTCACCGCTGGAAAATCCAACTTGGCTGCAAATGTCCAAATCGGACGTCATGATGGCTGGACTTCTCTAGGGCAAGGTCAAGGTCGTGAAGTGAGTATAATTTCGGCGCATCTTCGTGGCCTGGTTGTTCCACATGGCATTCGGTACGTCTATCGTATCACCCTTCCTCTTTGTTCAATATCTGACACTCTCTTTTGACCCAGTGGTTTAGCCATTCGCTTCCCGTTGTTGTCTGCCTTGGTCTCCTCAGGAATTTTTCTTTTCATATTATCCACGATATTGGGAACATGTGTTCTACCACTTGTATTGCCACCACCCAAGGAGGAGGAAGCCGATGAGTTTGAAGGAAAAAATGAACTGCAAAAGACGCATCAAATTGATTCCTCGACTTCACGACCAAGAGAAGGTCGTAGAAGGCGATCCAGGTCCCGCAAAGTATCGGATGAACGTATGGTTAGTATTTGGCGATATGTGTCCGGCAATTCATCCATATTAAAAGTCCAACACCTTGTTTTTGTAGGTGAAGACCGAAGAAGCCGTGCAAACTATACCCTCTTTAGAGCAAGATCCAACGAGAGGGTTACGACGACGGTCATCAAAATTAGGACACTCGGATGGTGAACCGTAGCCTTGCTAATTTCGTGAAGCCTATCCATTTATGAATCATATAATACATTGCATTTCGCAATTACATCCAGTTATCCACTTGAATCAACTCTTGGTATCAATATCTCCCAGTTTTCCTTCTCTTCGTCGAACTTTCATTCCTTCACCAAATCGGACACAGGAGCGTCCGCTGTTTTCGACTCTGCCTCAACATCCAGGTTCTTTGCTACTTCTTCGACATTGACTTTCTTATCCTCCATCTTCTCATCGAATTTGGGCACGGGAGCCTCGGGTTCCTCAGCCTGTTCAGGGGGGATATTTTCGACCTGTTCCACTGTGTCTCCTTTCTTGACGATCGTTTCATCCCTAGGTATATCTTTTGGTTTCTTCTTGGCCATGTTCAGGCCCTTTACCGGTGGAGTCGTTATATCTTTAAGACCCGATGCTAAATCCCCAGCTTCGTCCCCACCAAGACCGAGTTCCGCAATCAGATCGCGCAGTTCGTCTTCTGTGACTTTGACTCCCTGAAGACCGTAGCCACTGAGCTCGTCGCCAATGTCAAGCTCGCCAACTCTTTTGTTGACTGGTATTGACTTTCCTTTCAAGGGAGAGGGAGCGGGGCTCTTGGGGAACATCTTGCTCTTTAGATGGTCCGGCGTCATTTGGAGAGGGGATGATGCTCCTGGAATCCCAACAGGTTTAACTTCAGGAGGCGGCCTATCCTCGTCGATAGATGGATTCCATTCTTCCTTCAGTCTTAGGAAGATATCGAGTTCGTCGTGTTCCACTGCGTCCTCGCTGAAAGAGCGACACGTTGAATACATTTAGCGCGACTTCGACGAACCTAAAGCTCACAATTCGGCAAATGTCTGCGTTGATCGTGATATAGTGAGTTTCGCGTGATACGAGCAGTTGATAACTTACACCAGGGAATTTCCCGCCAACTAATATCCCGGGTAGTTGTTGTTTGTCTGCAATAAGGATTCTCTAGCCTGACTGATAAAGGAGGCTCAAGCTATATTAGAATGTACCTAGTGGAGCTTTCCTCTTCCATAGGCGCTTTGCTTCTTCATCGGAAGCGAGATCATAAGTGTTAAAGGGTATTTTCTTGACCTGCAAGATTCGAAAAAGGTACTCTAGACAGAGATCATCGATCGCAAAGTTCTTCGCCAGCATTGAGAGTTTCAAGTACCTTGACGCTGCCTCAAAGCAGGTTGAGAAGCGATAGTCGTCATATACAATGTTATTGGCGGCGAGGGCATGTTGAAGCGATTCCAACCAAAAGAGCTCTAGATCTGTGGTAGATGGTGGTTTAACTGCAACAAATGTGCCTTCTTGGCAACTTCGACAGGTCCAAGTGTTTTAGACCTTGCTAATTAGGGTGGCTGTGTTTTGATCATCGCACTCTCTTCTGTACGATCTAAACGACCTCAGACGACTCAAGGCTGCCTTATACATCCCTTCTCCTGCCAATAACTGTTAATTTCGCTTCAATGTCTTCAACAAAGTTGTCTCCAGAGATCAAGGCATTGATTGTGTGTCTAGGCATGGGCAATTCCCTCGTCCGGTGCACAGGGGCGATAACTGAAGATCAAGCTCAGGGAACATCTGCCGCTCACCAATGGGTGAAGCAGTGCTTAAAGACGTCGCTCAGAAACGAGGAATAGAATTAGTGGTCGACAGCTGTGGGACGGCTGGATATCATGTAGGGGAAGAACCGGACGAAAGGTCGGTGCCAGCTCTGTTTATGCCATCTGCTGGACCTACTCAACCCGCTTGTTTTTTGTTTTTTTTTGTAGAACAGTTGCCGTCTGCAAAAAGGTGAGCATCCAAACCTTTTTACAAGTGCACACAGGACGGTCTCTTACTTTTATATCTCTCTCTACCAGCACAACGTTCCCATCGATAGCTTGGCTCGACAAGTCTCCACCTCTGATTTTGTCCAATTTACTCACATACTCGCATCTGACGAAAGCAATCTTCGACATCTCCAAAAGATTAAGCCCAAAAATTCAACCGCTGAAGTGCGATTATGGGGTTCTTACTTGGATAATAAGCCAATTCCAGACCCATACTATGGTGGAGCGGTATGTCATTCCGACAAAGTGAGATCAATGTGTTCCTCATGTATTTTATTCCAGGGTGGCTTTCAAAAGGTTTATGAGCAATGCGTCCGGTTATCGAATGCTTTCTTGGATGATGTCACAAAGCAGAACTCTTAATTAATAATTCGGAAGGAAGATGTGATATATCGGATATAGTTTCCATCGATGCATAGATGTTGAGCGACGTTTAGTATATCACTAGATATACAATTTAATGATGAGTAGGCATATTTACAGCGGCACGGTTTCCAACTGCATCTTCAGCTTTCCAAAGACTGGTCGTGGTCTGCGTGCAAACTGTGAGCTGTATTCTGTAAGAAATGTGTGCATAGACGCCACCTTGTTTTGAGTATAGAAGTTGATGCCACTATGGACAACTGCGATCAGTGACTTCATCGTTGATCATCAAGAAAGATATTCACCTCTTGCCGTAGAAACCAATGTCACCTAGGACACTTCCCTGTAGCATGAATCAGCACAATCCTCGTGGTGAAATCTAATCGAAAAAATACCTTGTTACCACTCCAAGCAAACATGGGCAAAGGGACAGGGATTGGAACATTGATTCCAATCTGGCCAACATTAACTTCTGTCTCAAAGCGGCGTGCAGTCGCTCCAGACTGTGTAAATATAGCTGCACCGTTTCCGTAACGATTCTCGTTGATTATCTCAATGGCGTCGTCCAATGTGTCAGCTTGCAACACCACCAGAACAGGACCGAATATTTCTGTTCTGATTTCGATGAGTTGTGGTCAATTTCTGATAGAGGCCGAAAGTAATCACTGGTAGCATTTCATTGAAGTTCCTCCGAGGATGATGGTAGGACCAATGAAATTTCCGTAGGGATAAGATTCTGGTGCCTTGAAATTGCGACCATCGAGAATAATCTTTCCTCCTTCCTGTTCTGCTGAAGCAATAAGCTCAGTAACCCTAGACTTCGCTCCCGGAGAAATCAATGGCCCTCTGAGGCATGCGAAAAACAAAGATTAGAAAGAGTAATTCGATCATTAGTGTATATACCACTGCTTACATGTCAGTTCCCTTCTCAAATCCTCCGTTGACTTTGAGTTGTTGAGCACGTTCCACGAGTGTGGGCAACCACGATTCTGTATCTCCCACAATGACGGCTGTGAAGCATGTAGTTTGGAATCTGGATGATACCGGATTTTGGATAGGACGACATACCGACAGAAATTGCCATGCAACGCTGTCCGGCAGCTAAATGAAAGGGGAATAAAAACTTAGGATTGTTTTAAACCGCTAATGAAAACCAGCCTTACCCCCAAAGGCAGCACCGACAATAGAATTGATCGCAAGGTTCTTGTTTGCTGTATAGTTGAAGATGAGCATTAATCTCATAATTCTGAATGTGAAGGTTTACCATCTGGCATCAAAATAGCATGATTTTTGGCTCCGAGATTCGCCTGGTGCGCAGAATTAGCGTTTGAAGGGAGAGTGATGAGAAAAGCCCGCGAATGATACCTGTACTCGTTTTCCATTTTGTGTTCCTCTAACGACCTCAATGAGAAAGGTATATAGAAACTTGGTAGGAAAACAAAGACCTTTCGTATACTGTAAGAATGTGTATGGTGGCAACGTAACGCGTAACGCAGGACCCAAAATGTTGCCAATCAGCACTGTCGTAACGCGTAACCCAGGCCTGGTTGCCAACGTTTTACATAAAAAAAATTCGGGCCTTGCGGCCCATGTT
>JAHXRV010001336.1:0-18441 GCA_019904355.1 Psilocybe tampanensis | reverse complement strand
ACATCTGCGATGAGGGCCGACAGATTTGCGTTGGTGCACTATTTCAACAAGGTAAGTCAACTGAGTGTACACTTCATCCCAACCCGCTAACAAAACGGCCTACCATGACAAGTGTAACCCATGTCGGTCCGGGGACCCCATCTACCTTATTGGCGACTGCCACGGTCTGAAGAGCCATCACATCCCTCATAGTGCTCCTCAGAGACAGTGCCAAATTGGTAAGTGATAAGCTGAACAGCGCCAATGTGACCGCAAGCATCGTCCACTGGATTTCTTTTTTGCTGCGGAGCTTCCACCCCTCGTCAGCGAAAAGAAGCCATCGAACGCAGTGCAATAAGGTCGCGAAATAAATCCCATAGAGAAGGGCGCCGATGAACAGCGTTGCGACGTTCTCATCGGGGGGAAGAGCCATACTGTGATACAAACTACCTGAATGTTTGGTCTGAAGTCCCAAGAGCGCTCAGTAGCTGAAGCTAAACGACGCTCCTTTCTCTGCTTTTATCCACCACGAATGTGAATTTTATTCCTGCAACTCCAATATTTTTTACATGCCAGGTATGTGATCGTTTCTTGCATCTCTCGCAATTGAATGATCACATCTAAATTCTGTCACCTATTATAGTGATGGCTAACCTTAGCTTCCTGCGCAGCAGAGTCGGTCTTACAACAATTGCATCAATTCTCCCAGGGGAATCTTGACGCTTCCAAACTCACCTCCACCTATTTGGAACGGAGCCTTGGTCGTATTCTCACCCAAATCATTGTCTCGAGAATCAGAATAGTCTCGATTTTCCATCTCCTGTCCCAGTCGTGGGTTTTCCAACGGGCCGGTCTGCGTATACTACAACATCTCAAAGAACTGGGCGCCCTATCGCGCCTTTCACTGGCGATACAGCAACATCAACTTGCTCATGGAGGACCCAGCGGAATGGGCCTCGGAACTAAAAATACGAATGGAGCAGATCCGAACTCGTGGCCGCCACAAACCCATTCATCTCACCATCACGTATACGTTTCGGCGCTTCAGCGTTGACGTTGATAGTGTATACATAGTCGATGGTTTGATTCGGATAGATCAAATCATCAACGAAAAGGACTTCTATCCTGATGTTGTCCAATTGTCAGCAGTCAAACGTTAGAAGGGAAGAAATAATTTCTCCTCACACTTCATGCGAAAGTGCCAGCCCACTGCAGTCTCTGATAGAATACCAGCTTGACGGTAGAGCGCTGTGAGGGTTAGCGTCTCATTTCATTTCTTGACTCTTTCTTGGATCGGGTCGAGAGCAAACCTCATCGACATTCTAGGGAACCCTATGCAGCCAACCAGATTCGAGTAATAGATAATATTGTTATCGATATCTATATCTATACACTGCAGACAGGGCTATATAATACACCACTGTATCATGTATCATAAATCACAAGTGAGATTTTATGGCACAGCCTAACCGAGCCCAACAGTCTTGCAGACCGTGACGTTGAACGCCGTTCTCAGAATCCTCACGGTCTGTCTTGCCTCTAAAAAAATACAACGGTGATCATGCCCTTCTAAATTTCCACCCACCCTCATATCCGAACCACGTTCGTCTCTGGCAATGAGGACCTCGAAGAAAAAGGACCAGTAATTGGCATCCGTATAATGCCATTCCAAACCCAGCGCACGCTCGCCAGCCGTGGTCGACGAAGATCTTCGTGCCGACGGATGTGCCCATGAGCTGGCCGATGTAGTACTAAAGGAATAGACATCCCACATCAGTATCTCAGAATTCGTCAAGACCAAGTATGGAGGGATAGATGAAATCAATTTGGCTTACCGCGAGGACAAACAACGCGTTCAGGCGTGACACAGCGCTCATCTCGATGCTGATAGTAAGAATAGACAATTACGAGTAAGGCCCAAGCTACTCATCGATAAGTTTTAATGAATTAACGCACGTAAACATGGCCGTTGTGAGAGAGACGTTCTGCATCTGACGGAGGGCGTCCAATCCAATGCAGGCTATGACGACGGCCGCGATGCTGATACCGCCAGCAGCCGTTTGCACCGCCTGGAAGACTAGAAGAAGGATCGTGGAAACGAGCATCCCAAACCAGGGAACGATACGATCGACAAGCCGCCCAGCGAAGGGACCCATGGCCATCCCAGCAAGACCCAGGAGCCCGAAAAGCCCAATGACAAGGCTAAATATCATGCGTCGTGAGCTGTCGTATCCGAGTCGGTGTTCGGTGAAAAAATAGAAACTCACGTCGAGTAGTTATAGGGCGGTCCTCCCAGGAGGAAGGTCAGAGTGACCCAGTAACTCGCAAAGCACGCGCTCGTTAAGATTGACATGATTTCTATTTGGATGGCAAGAGGTTCGGTAACAGCGTATTTCATCATGCTCCACAGGATGCCCCAGTACGTCATGTTCTTGTTCTTCGCAGGGTAATCCGGGATGATGAAGTAGGATAGGAGAAGGATGAGGTACTGCGCGGCAACAGCCATGTAATAGACATATCGCCAGGAGGTAAATTGACCGATGACTCCCGCCAGAACTCGAGCGATGAGGACACCAGAGAGCATACCCGTCAGGACGATGGAGTATGCGAAGGCGCGTTGATCTGGACGAGCTAGATCCGCAGCAAGTGGGACGAGAATCTGAGGAGTGATGTTGCATAGACCGACAAAGAAGCTGATGATCTCGAACGCCATAAGATTGGAGGTGGTGGCGAGACCAATTGTTAACGTCGATGTAAGAAAAACGAGGAGCAGTAATAGCTGTCTCCTTCTGACCAGGTCGCCCAGGGGACATATGAAGAACAGTCCGACTGCATAACTGATTGAAAGATGAGTTGAAGAGGAATGAAGAAAAGGAAGAGAAGCTATACACACCCAGCCTGAATCAAAGTCGGAATTCTATTGATAGTTTCCGAAATTTAGCATGCGTAAATAGCTATAAAACAAATCTAGGAAAAGCTCACTTTGATACTTCTTCGTAGGAGACGTTGAACGTTTCCGACATTTGAACTACACCGTTGGATGAGTCAAGCACGATCGCGTACGGTAGACTAAACTATCATACTCAACAATGGTTGACAATAATACATGTTGGAAATCACTTAGACTTGGGTCAGCAAATTGCTTTGGCTGGAACGTCGAGAGAAGGATCTTACGAAAGGTGGCAGCGAGACTAAGGCCCCAGTTCTTCCATATGCTGAAGTGAAATGGCTGGCCATGATGGTAGCGCAGGTGTGATGGTATTGGCAGACATCTGAAGTCCTTGGTCGGTTCTTCATCGTCGGCCTGCCCAACGACAACAACAGTAGAGAGCTTTTCTTCTTTTGGGATATTCTCCACGTCGCCGTTGAGTGTTGAATGGGATGACATTGGTGATCGACAGTTGGCGAGGCGCAGGAATGGAAATAGTGAAGAAGACAGCTGGAATAGGTAGGCCCTTTTCTACTCTTTCATGTTTCTAGAAGCCCCAACGCAGTATCCACGAATTCGGTGGGGTAGGCCGACACGAATCAGAAAAAAAGGGCAAGTCTTTCTCCTCATCGATGAAAATTTCCAAACCAAACATCAGGAAATGAATTCGCAGATTCAAAACATCATGCATTTTGGTCACAAGGCCCTATGAGCGAAAAGCTATCGTCTCGGCAGAAAACCTAAAAGACGTAAGTTGAGCTGAAGACGGCCTTCCGTCTAGTTAACCGGTTCAGCGAAAATAGAAATGCGATCGAAGATGACTCGTACCTGTTGTGTTTGTCTTGTAAAAGCTATCTTATCGACCCTTACAAAAATTGGATCTGACAAATCCTGCCGCGGCAAAGAAGGGCTCAAGGTCGTTACACCAAAATTCTCACAGAAAATACATAGACAACTGGCAGATGACCACATGAATAAGGCCGTCCGAATTTATAAGAATAAGACTTACGACAACTGTGTCCAGACAATCGCTAACAAGACAATTCGGGTCCGGACACCCGAAGGGAAGATCACAGCTTGCTTGTGGACTGCGACTGGACAGAGGCCAGGACGAGAGCACACTGACAAACATCAAGGTGTGAAAAAAAGTTAACTTGCTGATGCTTGCCACAATTAGAACCAGTTTTATGAGACGTGGCAGGTGAGCTTCAAGCAAAATGACAACGGAACCATCGTGGAGGGCACTTGAAAGGCCAACATGGCGATTTGGTACAACCGCAGAACCGCGCACATAGCAGGCAGAAAAGCCTCGGAGCAATAAAACCAGAGGATCGAGGCATCGGCACGGGTACTAATGGGAGAGAAGGTTTGTCGCAAGGACAGGAAATGATGGTTGACCGTTGAAGACGATGCAGCAGGTAACCGGTTGTCTTATTTGACATTGGGGCCATCGTTCGATTAACTGTCGATGCGGGTCGTTTTTTGGAGTCGTCTTTGATACGCACATCGAGTTCCAGACCTCTTTGAGGTATAAGCAGCCAGAGTGTGTGAGCTCATGTACAGATCTGAGACAGAGGAACAAGGTTTTTGGATTTCATTGACATAATACAAGCCTGACTGACCAACTTGATAGATATGGGGAAAGAAAAGGAATCATTAAGGCCCTTTCCATTTGAAGAGAAGAAAAGCAAAGAGAACGAGCGCTTGAGATTGAATATCTGAGGGTAAATTTGAAAGTTCGGACAGGAATGTGGCATGTTGCGGGCTACACCTTCGTCTTTCGGCATCTCGGCAACGGGACTCGAAAGCGAGGGAAAAGACCTTTTACACGAGTTTGAACTTGGTTTGAACTTTGCTCTAAATAAAAAAACATCAGATCAGATTTTTCAAGCTACTTCGACACGTCTTGAGTTTGGCATGCCTTCAACTTTCCTCTATCGAGTCATCTTCCTTGCCTTGAGAACCACGCAGCGGAATAGTAACACCCCCTTCATACCCAATCCACGTACCCATCCCACAACGAGGACCTCTTACCAACAGGATCACCAACTGTGCACCGTACAACGCCAATGCGAAGGAAGCAGCTGCTCTCCATCCATATTGCACGAATACCTTGGTCCCAATCGCCGTTCCCATGATCTGACCGACATAGAACTTGTTTGAGGGGGAAGAGTGCGTATTAACCTTTGTTAAAAATCTACGATCTGCTTGGAAGATACTTACCGAAATCATATACAGTGCATTCAGACGTGAAATGGCATCCTTTGATATACTTGAGAGAACGTCAATGATTGGTTAGTATCGCGGTATGGTCTTGTAAAGTCGAACCTGAATATATAGGTGGCCAATGATACGGTCTGAATTTGTTGGAATAGATCCAAACCAAAGCAGGAGACGACGACCGCGGATATGTGAATACCTCCCGCGGCAACTTGAACTGCTTGGAATATCAACAGGAATAGAGTGGCAATAAGCAGAGAATGCCATGGGAGGATTCGGTCAACGATGCGGCCACTGACGGGTCCAGCAGCCACTCCGACCATTCCAATCAGTCCGAAAAGGCCAATTTCAAGTCTAGGTCAGATAATTAATATCAGTGATTCGATAGTAATATCACAACAGGACCCGATGACCAACGTACGTCGAATAGTTATACGGCGATTCGCCCAGTAAAAAAGTCAAGGTGACCCAATAATACGCGAAACAGGCGCTAGCCCCTAGATTGATTAATATCACTTGAACGGCAATGGGCTTTGTGACGGCGAGGACGGCCATCGACCAGTGTATCTTCCAGTACGGAACCTTGGCGCCTTTGGAAGGATGATCCGGCAGGGTAAGGTACAATCCTACGAGCACACAAACCTGCGCCCCTATAGAAGTAAAATATACCATCCGCCAAGTGACGAACTCCCCGATAATCCCGGCGACGACTCGTGCGAGAAGAATGCCAAACATGATACCGGTGAGGAGGAGAGAGAAGGCGAATGCTCGAATCTCTTTAGGCGCGGTTTCTGCAACAAGTGGGATCAGGATCTGTGGTGCGACGTTCGCCAACCCCGTGATGAAAGAGAAGGCCTCAAAAAGGACAACGTTTCGAGTAACCGCCAGCCCAAGGGTGAATAGGGTTGTACAGAGAATGCAGGAAAGGACCAGTTGGCGCCTCCGGACGATATCGCCGAGTGGACAGATAAGAAACAAGCCGACGGCGTATCTTCAAGTAATAATGGCATTCGGTCATCCTTTTAGTGTAGCGATTTTGAGAAATACTGACCCTGCCTGAACGCAAGTGGGGATTCTACGTACAGAGACAGCAATTAGACAAGTTGGGCAAAAGTAATGCGAATTCACCCACCTTGATACCTCTTCATAGGAAACATGAAACGATCTCGACATTTGGACTTCGTTTGAAAGTTGTTAGCGCCAAGTTAAACTTGAACCACTCATTTTCTTACTCAACAAAGGCTGGCAGAAGTAGAGGTTTCCCGAGACTGAGGAGCAGAAGGAACACTGTAAATACACAGGGAAGGCATGGGAGTGCAGTACAATAATACGTACTAATTGTGGTCGAGACTGCATAGATCCCTATCTTTGTGTAGCTGAACGGGAATGGTCTTTGTGGGGAATAGCGAAGCCATTGCGGAATGGGGAAGATTGCGAACTCGTTGGTCCACAATGTGTCCAAGTTCGGCTCCTCACCTACGGAACTTGAGTGAGATAACGCTCCAAATTTTTCATCCAAGACCTTGGATTCGATGGTAACAGCTTGCATCAAATCAGTTTAAGAAGGATGTTTGGTCGAGGTTCAGTTTTGGATTCTGGCGTCGCAGATAGTCAGTCACAGGAGTTTATAAGTGTACCATATATGCCGGATCCGTACTCACCCTCGATAAAGATATCTTGTCTTTACGTCTGGGGACCTGGGGTTCCCTGAAATTTCGGATATGTGAAGCGATGGGAGTGGCGGTAATTCCGAGATACGGGAGTCCGTCTGGTCATAATCATCAAGTATACATGCCGTTAGAATTGCTCAAATGCGAAGTGAAATACGTCAAAATGGGCCGTCGGCAGGGTCAGGCGGTCACTTGGGTAGTTGCTGGATGAGAATCAAAAAGATCCTATGTCAAAAGCATAACAGACATTAATTGGATTGGAATTACTTTGAACTGTTACTGAACCCATTTGTCTGGTGTGTTCCACTGGAAGTCGCTGATTCTTCAATAACGCGGACCGAACAAAGTGAATGGGTGAGATTCTGTCTGACCACTGGAGAGTCCAATCGCAGCGAAATCATGATGCGTCACCCAGACCTTAGAAAGTGAAGAAAAGGTTGAGAACTCCGAGTCAGAAAATGCCCTAAGACAGACCTGGATGATGGATCAGAACCCCCAACCTCACCCTCGCCTTGTTGGTCATCTTCCCTTCTTTTCTTCCTCTTCCACATACAGAAATGCAATTTGACGCCCAGCTTCGACAAGTAAAATGTATTGTGTGAAAATGAGGAGCATAGTGAAAAAAAAGAGGTGAAAGAGGGCAGAAAGACTCGAGGAGGAAAGTAGTAAGTAGTGACGATAGGGTCAATCACGTGACGTGACAGTTCGCGTAAACCTTTCTGAAATTTCAACGTTCAACGTTACGTTCAACGTTCAACGCGTTCAACCTCAACCAAATCTTGACCAAATCAATTTCAAGATTCTAATATTCAGTACTCAGTACTCAGTCACAAACCTGCTCGTTTCAACGTTCAACGTCAAGAGACTCAACGCTCAAAGGTTCAAACATTCAATATTCAACGTTCACGCGTTCACGTTCGACGTTTTGATAGTTCATTCAAATATTCAAATATTCAACACTCAGATCTCATGTCGAGAACAACGTGCCAGACAAAAACCATGGAAGAGTTCGCCACTTCGCAGGGCTCAATCATTGTCAACTGGCTCCCTTTCATCGCAGACCATCGAAGTCCCCGATTTGAACCAAGGATCCTCCAGGTCCCTCTTGAAAGCTTCGAGGCCCCTTCAAAACTATGTCGGAAACTTTTTGCCGAAGCGCTCAAGGATGAGTACGAGCTCATAGTCAAGGAATCTTCGATGAAATTTTGGAAGGCGAGTTGTATCCACTTCTCCCAGCAATACGCCACGTGCTGACGCGATGTAGCCAAGGGATGTGGTCTTGGTTGAGGATTACTTGCAGGCACTGGAGAAACTATCCATCTCCGGAATGAATACTTATGATTTCGAGCAAATTCTAGCACCCCGTTCTTTCTCTAAAAAACTCGATGAAGCGACCCTCGATGAGAACAATCTCCATTTATTTGTCACCATGGATGTCATAAATGAAGTCCCCGAGCGTCAGCATGTGTTATGTTTCCTTTTATTGTACCCTATGTTGACATTACTGTAGCTTTTGGGGGGGAGCTTGTTGTTCTGAATTGGCTCCTTTTCATCGTAGACCATCAAAGTCCCCGCATCAAACCAAGAATCCTCGAGGTCCCTCTCGAAAGCTTCAAGGCCCCGTCACAACTATGTGGGAAGCTTTTTGCCGAAGCAATCAAGGATGAGTACAAGCTCATAGTTAAGGAATCTTCGATAGAATTTTGGAAGGCGAGTCACATCCACTACTCCGAGCGATACGCCATTGACATGTCCTGACTCAATGTAGTCTAAATATGCGGTCTTGATCGAAGATTACTTGCAGGCAGTGGAGAGAATATCCACCTCCGGCATGAATAATGATTTTGAGGAAATTCTAGCACCCTTTTCTTTATCTGAGGAACTCGGTGAAGCTACCCTTGATGAGAACAATCTCCATTTATTTGTCACTGCCCAAGTGAGGCAGGAGGCGTGGCATGACAAAGAACAAGACGTTATAACTGGACTCTCGGCGTTGCAGCGTGGGTTGTGTTTTTATTATTATTAAACCCTCTACTGACATCACTGTAGGTTATCGCAACATTCTTGCGAACCCAGGAATTACACCCGCCGAAGGCTCCAAGGCCACCGAGTATGCTCATGTCCAAGCCCGTAAAAGCTACGCTATTCATGACGGACGCCTCCCAGACACACCCAATTTTCCCACTGTCGCCCCGCCGATCCAAATATTCCATCCCATCTTCGACACCTTCCTTCAATACATCGAGGACCCTTCGACCCATCCAAATGAAGAACTGCTCATCCTCACTCAAAGGTTCATGCACCTCCTCTCTGTTGTTGGTCTATCCGAAAACGAACGTGATGAAGATATATGCACGGCACTGACCGATATCCTGGGACTTGACATCTATGAAGAACTCAATGCCAACCGATCCCCCACTGGTGGCGTTCATGTATATTGGGTGAACAAGTCGAGTGTCCGTGTCCCGTTGCTCATCATGGAGCTCAGGCGCGAGCTCGGCGATGGCAACAGCGATCCTTCTACCCACGCCAGTCTCACCATGAGGAGATCCTGGATCCAAGCCGATGTAAGTCTCATCATCCATTCCTCTTTCGGTTATCTTACTTCGTTCCAGTGCCAATTCATCCGAGATAAGTGCTGTTGCCCCACCCTCCTTCTCGCTGGCGGGGGCCCATGGATGTCTATTTTGGGCGGGGTGTTCACTGACAAAATCATCATTCAAAGATTGACAGACCTCATGTGGGTCGGACATTCATCTACCCACGAAGATGGTCGTGTATACCGTTTTGCAAAGGTCTTGAGTGCCCTCCGCACGTCTATTTCTCAACTCAAGACATATTACAACAATATTCACGCTCAGAAGCATGACCTGCAGCTGAAGAGTCACGAAGCGCACCCACGATTCTTTCCTCATCCGACCTCATTTCCCGTTCACAATGGCACCGAAAATATGAACTTCACCTACCTTTGCGCGTTGGAAGAGAATGTGTCCGCCTGTGTCACCTATAAAGCGAGAACCTCGGCGGGCGGTCACGTTGTGGTCAAGTTTGTATCGCGGTACAGCGCCGAGGTGCACAAGTTCCTCGCTGAGAAAGGCTATGCTCCAAAGCTTCTCTACATAGGCCCTCTCCCGAATGCCCCCAAACGCCCGTCTGCTCAACATGGCGCTCCGTACGGTCTTTCGCTTGGCCCTATGCAGATGGTCGTAATGGAGTACGTGGAAGCGAGCGGCTCAACTCCAGCCAATGCACGTACGCAGCTCGAGGCAGTCCTGGCCGCCCTTCATGCGCATGGATATGTGTTTGGCGATTTGAGGCGTCCCAACATCCTGTTCGACCAAAACGAGGTTGTGAAGCTGATTGACTTTGATTGGGCGGGCAGATACGACACCGGCGTGCTGGATGACTTGTCTGAGGAACTTCGTAGCAAGATCGTCATCAGTGAGAATGAGCGCTCATCGGGCAAATTTGCGTGCTATCCGCTGAACCTGTCTCGGAGGGTGGAATGGGCAAAAGGGGTCGAGGAGCTTCGGCCCATACGACCTGTGCATGACTTGTATATGTTGGAGAACATGAAATTATGAAAATGCTTCTTCTGAATCTATTTTTTCGGGGAAAAAAAAAACTTTTGTGCTCAATGGGTTCTCTTAAGTCTTGACACAAACTTGACCGAAACATGATTTTTCGGTGGCTATCGCGACGTTTTACCCACTCATAAGTCTGTTAAAGCAATGCAATGATTATGCTTCAAACTCGTGGACGACTCCTACCCAATGACTTTACTTGTTAAGCGGGCCATCGCTAAGCGTGGCAAGTACGAGGCTTTTTCTTAACTTTTTCTTCACTGTTTTAGCAAAGAGGAGTTGACCCTCGTTGGACTATCGAACCGTCGAATAATTAGATCTATAAGGGTCTGTCTGGTAACCAGAAGCCGCCCGGCTTATATTATTGATGGTATTCTCTGCTGATTCCCACAGGCCAAACCAGGTAGATCCGTCACACCTCAGTGACTCCCAAGTGAAAAAATACTCAGCTTATAAATAAGCCTCGTAATTTACAAACTAGCCATGTGACCCGTGCGGAGCACGGGGGCTGCAGCCAATCAGAATGCAGCTTTGTGTGGGGCCGTTTGTCTTCGCTTGCCAGCCAATCGGCTTGCTTCTTTGTCTTGTCCACCTCATTTATTATAATAGATAATTGTCATTTGAAGAACAGAAGTCGAGAACTCAGAACTCAGAAAATACCCCTAAGCACTACCAGTCACGTGATGTGACATTTGGCGCTACATTGTCATTGTCAACAACAACATTTGTTGCAACTTGTTCACCGACAACCACCATACCAGTATCTTTCAATTTCACCAACAACAATCATACCAGTCTTTTTCGATTTAAACCATCATGTCGACGTCGATGTTAACCCGACAAAAGACAAAATCCAGGGACGCCACTTCGCAGGGCTCAATCATTGTCAACTGGCTCCCTTTCATCGCAGACCATCAAAGTCCCCGATTTGAACCAAGGATCCTTCAGGTCCCTCTTGAAAGCTTCGAGGCCCCGTCACAACTATGTCGGAAACTTTTTGCCGAAGCACTCAAGGATGAGTACGAGCTCATAGTCAAGGAATCTTCGATAGAATTTTGGAAGGCGAGTCACATCCACTGCTCCCAGCGATACGCCATGTACTGACGCGATGGATGTAGCCAAGACAGGTGGTCTTGGTCAAAGATTACTCGCAGGCAGTGGAGAGAATATTCACCTCCGGCATGAATAATGATTTCGAGAAAATTCTAGCACCCTTTTCTTTCTCTGAGGAACTCGATAAAGCGACCCTCATTAAGACGAATCTTCATTTATTTGTCACTGCCCAAGTGAGGGAGGCGCGGCATGACGAAGAACAAGACGTTATAACTGGACTCTCGGCGTTTCAGCGTGGGTTGTGTTTTGTTTATTATTGAACCCTCTGCTGACATCACTGTAGGTTATCGCAACATTCTCGCGAAGCCAGGACCACCTCCTTCCGAAGGCTCCAAGTCCATACAGTATGCTCGCCTCCAAGCCCGTAAAAGTTACGCCATCTATGATGGGCGACTTCCACAAACACCCACATTTGGCACTGTCGCCCCGCCTATCCAAATATTCCATCCTATCTTCGACACCTTCCTTCAATACATCGAGGACCCTTCGACCCATCCAAATCAAGAACTGCTCCGCCTCACCCAAGAATTTATGCGCTTTCTATCCGTCATTAGTCTGTCGGAAACAGAACGCAACGACGAAATACGCAAACATCTGACCAAAATACTGGGATTCAACGTTCACGAAGAGCCCAACACTGACAAATCCATTGCCGATGGTGTCCATATCCATGTTGTGGACTATGTCCGGGTTGCATTGCTCATCATGGAGTTCAAACGCGAACTCGGCGATGGAGGCAGCGACCCATCAACCCAAGCAGGTTTGATGATGAAGAGGTCATGGATTCAGGCCAATGTAAGTCACGTCATCCATCTCACACTATCCTTTCTTATTTTCTTCCAGCGTGCATCAATTCGAGATAAGTGTTGTTGCCCTACCTTAATTCTCGCTGGAGGAGGTCCATGGATGGCCGTTTTGGGAGGAGTTTTCACCGACAAAATCATTGTTCAAAGATTGACGGATTTCCTATGGGTTGGAAATTCATCGACTCATGAAGACATTCGCGTCTACCATTTTGCGAAGGTCTTAAATGCTCTCCGGAAATGTACTGGTCATCTCAAGGCATATTACGACTTGATTAATTCTAAGGGGCAACCCCTCGAGAAGTCTAAGGAAGCACACCCACGATTCTTCCCACATCCGACCACCTTTACTATTGAAAAGACCCAAGTTATTTCTTTCCAGTACCTTTCTGCGATGGAGGAGAATGAACCTACCTGTGTTACTTTTAAAGCCAAAATATTACCGGGCAACTCGCTATCGGGTCACGTCGTGGTCAAGTTTGTATCGCGGTATAGCGCCGAGGTGCACGAGTTCCTCGCTGGCAAAGGCCATGCTCCGAATCTTCTCTACATAGGCCCTCTCCCCGACGTCCCTAAACGCTCGCCTGCTCAAGATGTCGCTCCGTACGGTCTTTCGCTTGGCCCTATGCAGATGGTCGTAATGGAGTACGTGGAAGCGAGCGGCTCAACTCCAGCCAATGCTCGTACGCAACTCGAGGCGGTCCTGACCGCCCTTCATGCTCACGGCTATGTGTTCGGCGATTTGAGACGTCCCAACATCCTGTTCGACGAAGAGGGGGCCGTCAAGTTGATCGACTTTGATTGGGCAGGCCGATATGATCGCAATATACAGGATGACTTAGACCTGTCTGAAAAGCTTCACCAAACGCTTCACATTAGCGACAATGAACACCAACAGGGCAACTATGCATACTATCCACTAAACCTGTCTCCGAGTGTGGATTGGGCAGAGGGGGTCAAGGACCTTAAGCCGATCCGACCTGCGCACGACTGGGATATGTTGAAGAAACTGAAATTATGAATGATGTTCGTTCTGTGTTTTGTAGATGCTTCCATTGAATTGTGTTTTCGAAAAAAACTTTTGTGTTTGATGTGTTCTCAAGCTACATAACAAAATATGATTCATTTTCTGTATAGATGCCTCTGTCTCATTCAACTGATTAACGTTTTCAAAAATACCTTTTGTATGTTCAATCTGTGCTCAATTTACTAACGGCACGTTATTTAACACGAGCTAACAAGCAGGAAGCGCCCCAACACTCGTTGCTGTCTGGAACAGCTTCACCTCTGCCGCTCGTCTATTCACCAAACCCTGCAACACTTTCCCACCTGCCTTGTTCCACTTTGGCAACTCCTCAGCAGCAACCGTATTCGGGCTCCCCCCAGCGTTAAGCCTCGAAATCAAGGCCGAACCACCGGCGTTCCCACACCCCACATTAAACGCCCACGAAACGAGCGCGCCATACTGGTTCGCGTTCAGCTTGACGCTGTGATTGAGATCCTTGGCGATGCAGTTCTGGAACGTCTTGACGTCCGACTGGAGGAGCGTCGTCGCTTGCGCCTGGGTGAGCGGGAACGAAAACGGCACTTCGGAGCATTTGGCTGTCTGGCAGAGGTGTCCGTAGCCGACGGTGGGGAGACCGATCGGGTCAGGTGCAGGTGCGGAGACGAAGCCCTCGAATTGCTTGATGAGGGAGATGGTGGCTGAGTTCACAGCAGGCGCCGAGCAGCTACTGGTAGCGGGGAGGCAGCAGATGAAGTTGCTGGGCCCTGGGCATAATCCTTCATTTTGGATGAACGAATCAAAGTCAGTGTTCACATCAGATCCAAATTCTTTTTTTGAATCGCTCACCAGTCTTTGTGTTACCCGTCCCACAGGTACTTGCGAATCGGCAGGTTCCGCCCGATCCGCACGACTTGGTGCAGCACCGAACGTTGGATGGATCGTTGGGACAGTACCCAACATGCGATGTTCCACCGGATGAGGAGCAAGAGGTAGTGGTAAGACAGACGCCAGGAGTGCTTCCCACAGTACAGGCACTGTTGATAGCAGCCTGGGCTGTACCGGCGAGGGCAATGGCTAGGAGAACGAACTTGGAGAACATCTTTTAATGAGAGGGTACAGGTAATGAGCCTGAGGGAAGGACTGTACTTTTATCCTAGAACCTTTTCCCAACCTTTTCCCCAACGATATTTACCAGCGTTTCTTGGCACAAGCCACATGGTAAAGCTCATTTTATCTTTTGAATTGATAGACGCACACTGAACAATGTTCTGATCAGCATTTTGATGCTGCCGGGAAATCTATGGCATACCGTCGTGACGTACCGAGTTCAAAATGTTCAACCCAGATTGACAGATGGAAAGTAAGTTGTCTGTTGAGACGGAACTAACATGCGATTTTCTATATCCGTCAGTAATGTCAAGTATGCGTAACGGACTCACAGGAGACTTGGAGGGCGAAAAGCTGCAAAAAGGACTTCGGCGGACTCGGTTTGGCCTCGGTTGTTTATCACGGTGGGTGCCTCTGGGCAAGGTCTCGGTCAATTGAAAGAATCCTGATCGTTATGGACGGTTAAATTGTTTTAATCTTTCTGATCATTAAATATCAAGTTAATGATTCGCGTGCGGCATAAGTGAGAGTTGGTAAGAGTCCGAGTCAGGTGGAGGTGGAGATAAAAAGTCGGGGGAATTGATGCGTAGTCAACGCGTTTGACAAGCTCTGAGCGATGTCGACGATGATTTTCCACACTCTTGGACTCGGAGTTGTTAACCATCTGCATCAGAATCGCGATTCGCGAGGCCTAGGTCTGTAGTCGATAGGCCTCTCACGGTGTCTGCGCCGAACTTCGCAAGTCTCATGGTTCGGCTCCTGATTGGAGTTCAATGAATGGTACAGTGAACTGGGAAGGGCAGTTAGTGACAACCCACTGGTGCGTTGCGTACGATCTAACCTCAATATTTATCTTGGGGTCGAGTCTGGTCGAGTATCGGATTCCCGAAAAAAAAAAGATTAAGGTATATTGAAAGTGTGTCGAGCGTTCATATACAGGCTCAAAGGTCTGAAATGCTGCAAGATAAATGTGCTGAAACAAGTTCAATCTTCTTTAGTCTCCTCAGCCTCTTCAGCGTCTTCAGCTTCAACTTCGCACATTTTGACATGCAGGTCATTTGGGACAGTTCGCCGTAGGAAGTCATCCAGACGTTTGACCGCTTCCGCCGCCGTGATTCGATCCTCCGGTACAGGCGCAACAAGATCCGCCCATAACTTATTGACTTCATCATTTGGGGTCTGACGAGAGCAACTATCAATGGGATCTTGTGAGAAAATATAAAAACATGAGTGGCTTACTTGGAACTCGTTGTGGAGATCGATACCCAATTGCCACATGTCTAGGCGAAACGGACAATAGGGCTCTGGGCGTTGAAGCTCTGGGGCGATGTGCCGAGAGTAAATATCCAGCGGAATCGGTGGCTCAAAACATAGTCTCTGAGAGGGCGAAGAATCTTCGGGGAATTCGATTGCAGTTTCGAAATCGATGATATAAACCCTTGGCCTGTTCGAGCCAGCTCTTTCGTTGAGGGACTGAGGGAACCATTCGACCATTATATTGTCAATGAACATATCCTATTCAAAGGACAGTAAGTGAGCTGTCTGTGATATGATGCTTGAAGGGCATCCCTACCCTGTGGCAAATATGTTGACTGTGTAGGTAGGCCACACCCTTATGCAAACCATCATTCAACGGGGTACATCATTCTGCGGAAATGTGGTGACGCACCTCAAATGCTTGTAGCATCATATACAAGATGTCCTCAACAGAGTTGTTGACCACGGGCTCGATGGTTCGGTACATGTTGTAGATGAGCTTTGGGAAAACGGCGATGACAATATCTTCGAAGACTACCTCACAGAGAACGGGGAGGATATGGTTGTTGGACATAAGAATGTTGGGTGGTGAGGACAAGCGCCTCAAGATACGTAAATGGGACTCCCCTTCGCCACCTGCTGTCACAACGCGAAGCACAACATCTCGTACACCGTTCATGCGAGCTGCATGTCGATGGCCCCTTGATGTAGTCATGAATCCTTTCCAATGCGTCAAGGACCAATTCATAATCTTATTTGGAGTCAAATACAAGAAGTTGTCGCATTGCGGGAGAGATCCATCTTGACATTGTGAGCCAAAAGCATTTCTCCACAGACGAAAGCCGTGATCTTCCAGGAGTGGACGAAGCTCGTCCCAAACGATGTTGTACAACTGCATATGTGTATTCATCAACCTCCACGTATACACATTGGGCGGAAGCTAGAAGCAAATGTTCAGAACAACAACAAAATTATATGAGCTGTAACAAATTGCTTACTTTATCCCGACGTGGTGCTTTACGTGTTGGACGCAAACTTGGAATCGGCAAGAACGGCAGAACGCAGGGAAACACAGCCAGAGTAATGACTGCCAGATGTACATAGGACGATGTGATACTATTAGCGGTCGGTGACATTGAGGTTTCGTTGAATTTCTTCGAGGGGTCTAAGTCGTTGAGCGCAAGAGAGGTAAGATTCAAAGTAAAGTTTGACTCGGAGTTTTGTTGATTCGTTGACACATGGCACAATAAGGCACGGGGCCACCCCTTCAGCATGTTACTAAGAGTTGTCAATTGATGTTCGAAAGCAAATTGTCAAATTAAAACCAGAGTTACAGGACGACGAAAGCATATAAACTCTGGAATACTAGGATTGTAAAAGCTAAGTACAAACCCTTGGAAATGCAGAGAGAGGGAGTGAAGATGGGCGCCTGATACCTATTGAACGTGAGCTACCGCGAAATTTAATTAATGCGATCCGCCGCTTTAGCAACCTCCACGACCAAGCACACGTTTCCGTAAGCAGTTGAAACGCTAGCCTCGTTGCCGTAGTATAGGTATGACGAGTTGAAGGAGTTGGTTTTGGTGAATTCCCTCAGCCACACAATTGGCTTGCCTTTATCCTCGAGAAAGTCTTCGTCGAGAATATCCATGCCGTTGGGATAGACAACAATGGGTTCTTCTTCATCTTCACATTCACATTCATAGATGTATTCAATAAGCTCAAGTTCCTCCACCTGGTCATCGAGGTCAAAGTCAAAGAAGTGGTCGACTAGGCAGCATGGATATTTGTCCAATGGTTGGTCATTTGCGTAAACAGCCTTGAGTAAGACATCGAGCCCAAGTGCTTCACAGACACGTTTAACCTCGTCATCACTGCCCTTGAGATTCTCAGCGATCTGTTCAATGTCGCTAGAAGACGACCGATCGAATGGATACTGGTGCGAAAGACCGAACCCGAGATAACCGCCGTCAGGAAGGAAGGTCGGGTCGTGAAGTAAATTCTTCATCATCCTTGTAATTCTGTGACTCGCTGGTCGACGGCGTTGTCGAGTTTGGGACCAGCTGCGAGGGCTTCAGCGGCGGGATCAGTCAGGTACAGGTTGTAGGTGAGACTGACGTGGTAGCCGGACTCGACGAGTGCGACCTCGTGCTCAACATCGCTTGAAGAACGCAACAACTCGGTGTCCGAAGATACACGAACTGTCATGTCATGTGGATGATGATAGATATATCTTTAGTCGCTTTGAAGTTGATTGGAAAGCGAAAAAGATTTACCGTATTCGCCAATCCGCCAGCTGGTATCGCTTGTCGGGTACAAAGTCGCAGTACATTTCGAGGAGATTGGCCAAGCCATGCCTAGGGAATTCTGGACAAAAGCACGTCCGTCAGATCATGCCGATGAGACTCTACGAACTGCTTTACCGAGAAGTTTAGAAGCATGGTATGTATCGAAGAGGTTCACAGTGTAGACATTGAAATCTTGTTGAAGCCATACAATGTCGCTGTCGGCTCCGTGGAAGACCTACAACCGGATAAATCAACCTAAAAACCCAGTCGAATGCGACGACAAACCTTGACAATCTCTGGAGCTGTAAACACTTCATTCAGGCTCTCTATCTCCTCCCTCAAAGCCAACAAGTCGACGATCCAATCCTGGTCGCGGTCGCTGATCTGCATGAGGCAGAGGAAGCCGGAATAGGAGCGATAGCTGTGGTGCTCCAAATCGACTGCTATCTCCGTCGCCTTTCTAAGCTTTTCCAACATGCGGCCGA
>JAHXRV010001327.1:0-47842 GCA_019904355.1 Psilocybe tampanensis | reverse complement strand
TGTTGGTTGTTTACCATGGCCCCGCCGCCCCAGGCATGAGCCCAGCCAGCCCCGGCACCCACGGCAAACCCTCAAAAGACCCTCTAGGAGGGCCTTGGGCAACTGCCCTCCAGGATGTATACTACCTGTTGGGCAACTGCCCAGGCATGATATAAAAATATAACAGCTATGGCTGAAAGAGAAATCCTCTTGAGGATACGAGCGTGAAGGGAATCGGGAAACTGTTCCAAGTTCTCAGGGAAACTGGTGTATATCCATTGTCCAATGGTGTTGGCACCCTCGCCACCTAGACAATCCCGAATGAGACCAACATAAGAGATCCAGCAAGCGAAACTCACTGGAGAGAAGCAGCTCCAATGCAGGAAGTGTAATCAATGGAGTGTGGGACAACAGGGTGTTCAGAAATGGTTGGTAGTCTGATTCCAACAAACCCGTTGTGACCTTTTGAATGGTTTCTGTAATTTTTGAGATAGACGTTAGTCTATGGTCTTCAAGGAGTTGTATGACGGATTCTCCGCCTCCATGGAGAGTGGAGGTCATGGTTGGGGCAAATTGGGGGCAAACTGAAGGACGGGCAAGTGGAAGGAACTAGAAGAAAGGACGGGCGTCAAATTCAGCATGCTTTGTACACGGTTTTCGCTCAAAGAAGGTAAAAATTATCAGCAAAGAAGGACGCGGAACGACTGTATTGGACTCTTCACGGCAAAATCGAACCGAACCAGCTTATTACCTATTTGGCACGACTCGTCACATTCACATGGAGCGTGACATGTCACCCGTTTGAACCGTTTGAACTTCAAAGTTGTACTTAGAAAATTCCGACAAAATTCTTGTCCACCATATACCATAACTTACCTGAACTCCTTCACTATTGATGGGCGTCGTTGTGCTTAGCAAGATTTTTTTGCTATCCGATCGTCTAAACTGAAGAACACTCCTCACTTGTTCTTTCCATCGGAATGAACAAATTCCTTCGACAAGTAACGAAGACACATATTGGCCGCAATTTCCACTCTTCTAGCCTCATACGATACTCTATTACCAGACCTACCGCTTCAACTCAAGATGACTCTACAGCTGCCGCGATATCACCCACGATATCTTCCAAAGAGTTGACTAATCAACGTCCTGGTAAGCCCTTATGCACCTGTGGGATGATAATCTTTGACGAAATTTGGATGCAGTGAAACGAAATGAGGTTGGGGTTCAACTCCTCTCTCGCCTACTTCATGCCCAGGTTTTTAAGGGTGTCTCTTTTCCACCACCACCTCCAGAAAATGTTCAACTATCTCGGGACCACCTACGCACACACGGCTTGGATCCCACCCAGTCTTCTGTACTTCCTGATATTGGATTTCAACTACCGCCTCTCCAAGGAGCTAATATATCTGAACATTTTTGGAGAATCGGTTCCCATGATGCACAACCATGGCTATCTCTTGCCAAAACTCTCGCCACCCAGAAACCCCCTCCCAAACCGGACAACTGGCACATCCAAAGCGGCTGGACTAAATATTATTATCTCCCAGATGGATCAAGCTACAGTGAACATGTGGAAACGCCGTGCCATGATGGTGAATCGGAGGACATGCTCGTATTTGATGTAGAGACTATGCCAAAGTACCACCCATATGCTATTATGGCGTGTGCGGCCTCCCCCAATGCTTGGTATGCTTGGATTTCCCCGTGGTTGCTTGGAGAGTCCGAAGACCCCCAACAACTGATACCATTAGGCAAACCGAAGACTCCAAAAGTGATTGTGGGCCACAACGTTTCGTACGACCGTATCAGAGTTTTGGAGGAATACGGAGCTTCGGGTACTGGCAATCGGTTTATCGACACCATGTCTCTCCACATTGCCGTCCATGGCATATCAGCGCACCAACGTCCGGCTTGGATGAAGCATCGAAAGCACAAACAAGAACTGGAGGAGCAAACAGAAGAAGCTGCGGAAGCGATTGTCAATCATATGAACGACCTCCGGATTCTTCAACAACAAGAAATCGATTCAGACAAACGTTCGGACATTGAACGAGTCTTGAAAGCCATGGAAGAAAGTCTTTTTGATATGCAGAGTCCAGATTCCGACGGAGGCGATGTCGAGGCTGATTCAGACGCTGCTGAGAAGAAGTGGGAGGACATCACATCAGCTAACTCTCTCGCGGATGTAGCTAAGCTTCACTGTGGAATTACCATGGACAAGGCGGTTAGGAATGACCTAATGGAAATGGATCCTGGGCATATTCGCGATAATATCACCGACTACCTGGATTATTGCGCTACCGATGTTCATGTTACCCATCAAGTTTACTCCGTAACTTTGGCGGCTTTTCTCAAAGCCTGTCCTCATCCTGCTTCCTTTGCAGGTATATTGACCATGGGTTCGTCATTTCTTCCCGTGGACCAGAGTTGGGACGAATACATCCAAAGAGCGGACGCCATCTTCAATGATATGCAAGACAAAGTCCAAAATAAACTCAAGAACCTGGCCGAAGGCGCTAAGAGTTTGATGGACGAGGGAAACGAAGAAAAATGGAAAAACGACCCTTGGCTTTGCCAGCTTGATTGGACGCCGAAGGTTGCGGGGAAATCTCGAGGTGTTTTCCCTCCAGAAGATGTTTGTGATCTTTGTCTCCAACCTCTGTGACAGCCATATCTAACATTATATCACAGTTTCAGGCGTTTCCAGTCGATAATTCGGAATCCATCACAGAATCCAATGCTACTTTGCGACCAAAATGGTATCTGCGAGTCGTCTCGAATCCGAGCGCTTGTGTGAAGACGGATACTATTGTTCCTCTGTTGCTCAAGTTCTCTTTTCAGGGTTTCCCTTTGCTTTACAATGAGACAGAGGGCTGGCACTATCTTGCTGAAGGACGGCTCGAGCACCTGACCTTGAGGAAAGGCCAAAAAACCAAACAAATCCTTTCGAAGTCTGCGATGAAGCACCTCAATTCTGGCGACCTACAATCCAGCAATCCCGAACTTGCTTCTGCGTTATGCAGTGGTGATATGAACGACAGTCTCCGAGACAATATCATCACTCTCGCAGAATCTTTGCTGGACATGTCCGTTGATACCCGAGACGTCGACCCGTGGCTTTCTCAGTTGGATTGGACACCCACCATCATGACCATCGCTGAAGACGGTAGCATCGCCACCCCACCGAAAAGGACTCGCGCCGTAAAAGTCAAACCCTTGAAGCCTCCACCCGTCCTCTGGCCAAAATGGTACTGGGAGGCTACAAAACCCAAGAAAGATATGCCTCCTGGCACTCTCGAGGTTACAGTGCGAAATCGCATAGCACCAATTTTGTTACGACTTTCTTGGCATGGTTACCCTCTATTTTACTCCCGCGAACATGGCTGGACTTTCCGCGTCCAGGCTTCCGACAACTTCAAGACGCGATACTCCCCTTTAGAATTTTACGACCCCGATGATGATGCTTTACGAAATGCAACTCTTACAGAAGGATATGTCTTTTACAAGCTTCCTCATAAAGACGGTGACAAAGCCAATGTCGCCAATCCACTGGGAAAAACATTTATAAAATATGCCCAGAATGGGACGTTGAAAAGTCCGGGTGAAGAAGCGAAGGAAGCTCTTGACTTAAATTCGATGTGCAGCTACTGGATCAGCTCTCGGGATAGGGTCATGAGCCAGTTGGTCATTTGGCAAAAACCACAGCGTTCTCTAGACCTTCCAAACCCTTCAGATGCAGGGAAGAAATATGGCATTATCCTCCCTCAAATGACGACAATGGGAACTGTTACTCGTCGTGCTATTGAAAGGACGTGGCTCACAGCGAGTAATGCAAAGAAAACTCGTGTAGGTTCCGAACTCAAAGCCATGGTGCGGGCACCTGAGGGGTATGCCATTGTTGGGGCGGATGTCGACAGCGAGGAATTGTGGATTTCCAGCTGTATGGGAGACGCACAGTTCGGCTTTCATGGGGCTTCCGCTATCGGGTGGATGACGTTGGAAGGTACCAAAGCAGCAGGAACCGATCTACACTCGAAGACTGCAAGTATTCTGGGTATTTCTCGTGATCAGGCCAAGGTCTTTAATTATTCGCGGATTTATGGAGCTGGTATGCGCCATGCGATCCTCCTCTTGCTTCAATCAAATCCCTCGATGTTGCCAGAGGAAGCACAAAAGCTCGCCGAAAACCTCTATGCCTCAACCAAAGGCAAAAATACCCATCGAACGGACATCTTTGATCGCAAATTCTGGTTCGGCGGAACCGAAAGCTATTTATTCAACAAGCTGGAGGAAATTGCGAATTCTGATAAGCCACAGACACCCGCTCTTGGCTGTGGTGTGACGTATGCCCTTTCAAAGGAATACCTCCCTGAAGGCTTTGGATCGGATTACATGCCATCTCGGATTAACTGGGCAGTCCAGTCTTCAGGTGTCGACTACCTTCACCTTTTGATCGTCTCGATGAATCATATGATTTCGAAGTATAAAATCAAGGCTCGCTACATGATATCCGTTCACGACGAGCTCCGGTATCTCGTTGCAGAGGAAGACAAATATCGTGCAGCTCTGGCCCTGCAAATCGCAAATCTTTGGACACGTTGCCTTTTCGCATATAGATTAGGGATGGATGACTTGCCCCAAGGCGTTGCGTTCTTCTCAGCCGTAGACGTCGACCACGTTCTTCGGAAAGAGGTTGATATGCCTTGCGTCACACCTTCCCAGCCTAACCCAATACCCCCTGGCGAAAGTTTGGATATCGCCAAAGTTTTGTCCAAGACTAACGGAGGTTCCCTCTGGAAAGGAGGATTGCCCATGTTGGAAGATTCTCAAGACTTCGAAGGGAACTTAGAAGGATACACCGAACCTAGTTGTCTTTCCCACCGTGCTACCAGTGCTGCTTTCCTCAAGGCCCAAGCAACATCTGATTTCGGCGAAGTAAAAGGCCTGGCTCAGAGGGTCACGGGAAAGCGCTTTGTCGGTGGGAACGAGAAGATGCGTCGACCAAGGCAAAAAGCTCGTCCAAAACAAGCACCCATTGGGTCGGGTCGAGATTTTGATTGGTCCGCTGAAGTTGAACGTTTACTTTCATCTTAATCCATTTCACTCAGTATTATGGTCGTTTTCAGTGCATTTTTATAAATTATTGTATATCTAATCTTGTAGCTCTATGTCACTATTTTACTTCATGTACACAGATTCTGCTTACCTACAGAGTAATCCAAAGCTTTCAAGCTTTTAGTAACACGAGGATACCCTTTGTATAACACACTTGCTCCCCAAGATAATGGTCAGGCAGCGAGGTGATCATGAATCAATCCTGTGGAGGGGTGTAAGGCTCCACGAGCATTTGGCTGAAGGCTTTAAGTTTTTCGGGTCCACGGACTTCTTCTGTGAGGAGAGGAAGTTGAACAATATGGAAAAATTCGTCATAAAGCTCGTGGGCTTCGCCTAGATATTTCTGCTGCATTTTTTGGCGAACACGGCAGTGCTCGCAATTCGAGGCTAATGACAAGTCAGCGCACGTGCCAAATAAGAAAAGAAGAGAGCAAATCACATTTCTTTGGGAATAGCAATTGGTTGACAACAATGTTGTGCGTGTCGATCTCATATGCCGTGAGTTCTTGGATAAGACGCTCGGTTTCATAAAGGGACAAAAATTCCGATATGCAAACACAGACGAAGGTTGTTTTTTCCTGGATATCGAATAAGATTTCTTTTAAAGGCGGAATGTGGGTGCTTAACTTACGGGATCTTTGAATTGGGTATTCACTTCGGTTATCACAGCTCGCATGTTTTCCAATTTGGCGAACATATCCTCTTGTGATCCTGCTTCTCCACCCATCATTGCAGACATCTATGCGATCCTAAGACATGGGCATAGCCAAAATATAAGGACGACCTACCTGGCTGATCATAGGGCCAAAACGAGAGCCAAGACTGCTCAATTTGCCCAGCGCTTTCTCCAGCACGGTAGGAAAGGAGAGGAAACGAAGAGTGTGTCCTGTCGGCGCAGTGTCAAAGACAATAACAGAATATTCCATGGATTTAACGTGTCTTTGTGAGAAAATGTCAGAGAACGAGAACGACAACTTTGCACAGATGTTTGAGATAAAACTGACTTCATGATTTCGGCGAAGCTCATTGCTTCGTCAACTCCAGGGATTGCAAACGCCAGATCCTGCATCATCGACCCCATCATGCCATTTGAATCGGCTTTCGAAATGAATCAGTAGAAGAAACCCTCATTACAAGCTGGCTTACATTGTTCGACCATTTCTTGAATCGCACTTGTAGGATCAATTTCCATGGCAAAAAGGTTTTCGAACCCATTAACTTTAGTAGCATCTTTAGAGAATTTCTGGCCAAATGCATCTGAAAGATTGTGCGCAGGATCGGTAGACTGGAATGCTTTATCAGCGCATGTAGGTCGAGGCGAATACAGGACGCACGATCAAGAGCACCGATTTGCGGCATTTCGCAAGCTGTATCGCAAGAGAACACGAAGTCGTGGTCTTTCCTGAGAAATACTTTTAGCGAGAGCAAATGACATGGCAGAGTTTAATACTTACCAACTCCTCCCTTTCCTCCTGTTGGGTCGATGCATATAAGAAGACACTAATCGAAGAAGGTAAAGAACGGCGAACCACAGAAAATCCATTTCAGAGAGGTTTGGTCGAGAATATTTTGCAACGTGGGCGGCAGAAGATCAGTAGCCATTTGGATGAATGGGTAAAAGGGAGAAGACTGAGTACAGAGTGTGACGTTGCGTTGAGTATTCTGGCAAGAGGGGTGTTGGTGACGGAACAGAGTTGATCGGCTGCGTACTGATCTCTGCTCGGGTGCTTTCTGTTCTTCTTTCTCAATCTACCATCTATCCTCTGGAATTTTCTAGACAATGGCAGACAAGGCTGTTGAATTCAGGGGTGAGCATATCCTTCATGATGATAGACATCGGCTTGACTTGGTCTTTTAGCTCTCCAAATCGCCAATGAACAGAGAAACGCGTATGGATTACGCTACAATGACTTTGCACGCTATAGGTATTTCTATCCTGAAAACATAAAAGATCGAAATTGAGAGGGGCTGCTGTTCAGAAAACACTGTGCTAATCGAACACATCGCCTCCGTTCGACTCTCAAGATGACACACGGCAAAGGAAGGGATTTCAAGAAGTTACCCCCGTTAACTTCTGAAATGGCAAAGGACGGGCAGTGAGTAATGTCCCAGTGTATCTATTGATCGTCTCTAAAACACACCATTTAGCCTGCAACTTTTGCTGTTCGAAGCTGAACGAGCATGGGCATATTCACAAGAGCTTACCACCTCGGCCCTTCAACCTGCTAACAAGGACAATGCCAGTTCTCTCCGACACAGTGCTACTGGCCGTTTCCGACGTGCAGTAAACTGGTCTACCCAACTCCTTTCTCTCTGCCAGAGTCTGCATGCTACATCACGACTTTCTGCCGAAAACTTGGTCGAAGTCACGATTTACACCATCATCCTCAACGGTCGTTTCCTTCGCTATCGAGACGACTTCGAAGATGCACTCATTCAGCTCAGTGTGGCCAGGTCTTTGCTGGACGACCTCGCGGAGACATGTTCGACGAGTCGTGATCAAGCGTTGGCCATTCTCTTCTCGGATGAGATCAGCCCGGAAATTCGCTATTGCGCTCATGAATTAGGTCGTGCAAAGGCTTATGATGTTGGTGCGATCGTTGCAGAATTAGCACCCAAACATCGCAACGAAATCGTTGAAAATTGTGACGCTCTTGTGTCTAAACTTCAGCATGAAGAAAGGTCGTCGTCCTCTCCATCTAATCTGAAGCCTATATCGTGGGAAGGCCAACCAGTCCCCGTTCGGTATCCTGAGCTTGTGGACGTTTTCCTACGGGTCCAGAAAGCTGAGGAATCCCTGGACCGTGACAATCGACATGGAAATAAGAAGTCCAAATCAGGTGTCACTGCCTACGACGCTGTTCTTTCGGCTTTGAGTGACGCAGAAGAAGTTTCCCGAAAACTGCAAGAAACTCAACAGGTATCTTTGGTCCCGTTTTCTCTTTTGCGCATTGAAGTTGATCTTTCGCGGTAGCTCAGTGCCTCTGGTACAACATCTTCATCAACCGGCGGACGCGATATCCATTTCGTTCACGCTTACATCGTGTACCAGCTTGTTTCGCGCAGAATTCAGCGCGACTTGCTGCTTATGGACACGCTTCTCCATTCTGGTGCTGGGGATAAAACCCAGGTTCAAGGGCACAAAAAGGCAACGTCGGCCAAGGCCAAAGCTGAACCCGTGGACAGTCGACTCTATCCGGCTGTTGTCAAGCTTCTGGACACCGTCTTACAAAGTCTGAACCAAATCCGAACTTTGAGTATCGTCGATGATAATTCGGACCTTGCGTCTGCAGTGGACGCCAGAATCTCATTTACCAACGCCAAGCGATGTGTCTACCTAGCTCATTGCTACTCCGCCGTCAAGAAATTCGCCGAAGCCCTCGCACTTCTTCAACATGCCACAATCCATCTACGAGAGACAACTTCGAGTATCTCCTTGAGCGAAGTCGATCCTATAAATGATGCAGTGCCATTACACTTCTCTCTCAAAGAAGAGGACGCCAAGGACCTCGAAAGTGATATTGCAACGGATGGTTTGCAATATAAGCGAGATTGGTTTGCTTACAATGGCGGGTCCGTCAACGCAGACCCCTCGACACACAAGAAACCCCTGTTCTTCAACATTGCTCTGAACTATGTCGAACTTGACATGGATCGGTTGCAGCAACGAGCCGGGAAAGTTGCGGCACCGCCACCACCACCCGTTCGTGGAGCCGCACCCGCACAGGCCACCAAGTCAGATCCTGTGCCAGAGAAGAAACAACTTCCGAAGGCAAAGGTGGAAGAACGACATGAACCTGTGGTTGAAGTCCAACAACCTGCTCGCGGTGGGATCAGTAGCCTGTTAGGTGGCTGGTGGAGTAAAAGTTCCTGATACAATTCATCGGTGTATTATCTGTGTCAAATTATAGTTATGTTACAAATGAGTATTTTTACAGAAGAAAAAATGTCCAAGGATATATTCTTCGTCGTCATTCTTCAGCGTCAACTCTCAAGTGTCGTGTATTATGGAAACATAAGGATCAAGTAGGGTCTTCATGATGTAAACTGAGAAGGCTGTATCAGTACCACTTCACACTGAACAAGTCAAGTGTACTTACTTCGCCAGCTTCATTTTCAGTAACTTCAGAATCGCCCCCTTGTCTTTTGGCCTCCTGCTTGCTGATCAGGCTAAGGTCCCTCCCGTGTTCTTGAACCTTTCCCCAGAAACCCTGATTTCCAGGTGTAGACTGGCATTTCTTTTTCAAATCACGGATGAATCTATGAGTAGTTTGAGATAACCGGAACCTCGGCATCAAGAGCTAAGCTTACGTATTCCAAGCGTCGATTTCATCCTCCTGTAAACAATTCATAAGAGTCAGTAATTGAAGAGGAACAACAGCAACAGAAAAGGAAACGGAAACATTACCTCAAGGCAGGTCTGCCTTAATGTGAACATACAGTCCAACATTTCGTCCGATCTTCTGGATGCGAAGGGCTTCATGACAATTTCCGCGATAACCGCTGAAAGATCTTGGACCGCTTTTGTCACAACGTCCCCTTGGGCGATATTTTGTTTGAAGTCTTTCAACGGGTGAGTACTCCCAATGATTCTTCCTGGTTCTCTGCCTGGATCAACCTGTGGTGAAAGGGACCTAGCAGGAGTCGGCAAAGGAGGACCGCCCCGATGAGTCGGTTGGGAAGGTTTTTTATCGTTCAATAGTAGTTCTTCCTCATCCTCGTCTTCTGTTACACTGTCTTCGTCTTCGACTTTGAGCGAGACCTTGGCTTGAGTGGACGAAGATGGACCAGCTTCTGCAACATCCATTTGTGATATCACTGGCTTTTTGAGATCAAGAAGAAGCATATCGTCATCATCATCCTGAGCAAGCGAATGGTTATCCTTCTTAGACTTTGTGACTTTGACGACTGAGAATCTCCATCAGTGGGAGTGAAAGGTGGGGGAAATAACATCGACTTACCTTCTTTAACGTTGAAAACAGATTTACATTCCTCGATAGCACCTCGAGCTCTCTTAAGCGCTCGTGTTGGAGGCTCGAAGTATTTAATAGTCTCAGGATGAGGGGGAGGAAGAGGATACTCTGTGACATCTTCGACAATAGCAGCATGGAACATAGCTTGTTTGACCCGGTGCACAGAGGGATTCCAGGCATCATTATTAGCAAACCAGGGGGTACGATTTCTGGAAGAGAACCAGAGGTTAAGTCAAGGAATATAGGGATGAACAGTCGGTAATCACCCTTCTTCATCTTTTGGACCACAATCCTCGAGATCCATGGCATCAACAAAACGGTCCATGGCGTCGAGCTGTTCCTGGGTTGGTAAGTAAGGGTGTTCTTTTAGCACTTCGCCCTTTTTGTTGACGAGGATGTCCAATGAAGCAAAGGGATATTTTCGAACGTCGTCGGCAAATGGCATCTGTGAAATAAATGGTTTAAGTTCCAGGGTATTAAAAGGTGAAAAATCATCCTCACTGGAATCCATATCAAACAATCTACATTATCAAAGATGACGGGAGACAAAACGCCCATTTTGGGGTCCATTCCATCCCTCGTAACCCACCGAGCAATGGCCATTACCTCTCTTTGTTTCATGGCTTGGACGATGGAAGACAGAGCCACCTGGTCCGATGGAATGTTGGGATCGGCCCAGACGTATTGGATCTCGCCCATGGCTAGCTCACGTCGGAACTTTTGGAAAGACGTCAGAGGTTATCGTTTGGAATCTGACTATACGCACATTTGCAGAGCGGAAAAATCCACAGATGTCAATGCCCTTTCTCGTGGGCAGGCGTGAAAATTGGCCATCGGGACAAGGAACATAGGTCGTGCCGTACTTGAAACCTTTCACCAAATCTTCTTTTTCGATCTGTTCAAGCTTGGTTGCTTTTAAGAGGTTTTCGTCATTATCTTCGGTTTCCATCTTGACATCCTCGTCTGCGGTTTTCATCTTGACATCCCCGTCTTTGTCTTCGTCTGAAGGGTTACGGTCGATAAGAAACTCGGTTCTTAACTTAAGTGGAGCATAGATAGCTTTCTTATCACCATCAATTTCTTCTTCTTCTTCGATCTCCTGACCATCGGCGTCGAGTTTTTTCCTCAAGGTATATTTCTTCCAGCTCTTCGCCCGGGCCACTGAGGTGCATTTGCATGTCTTGATTGGAAGTTCAATAGCCTCATCTGACCTCGCATCGAGATCACCAATCCTCAAAACTGTGGCCATTAGCATAGATTTGACAACCTTAATTTCAGGAGCTGAAGTTTCTTGGAGGGCATGGGCGCAGGTTCCCATGTAGGCACAATCCGAGGGCAATGATGGAATAAAGGTGTTTCTAAAAAAGGTTTCGTTGGCTTGCTATTGGAGTTAAACCACATTAGTTGAGAGACCGAGGTTTCAAATTGACTGAAATTTGCCTTGATAGGGCTCTTATTAGGTTCCTCGTATCCGTACTCTTCATCGTCGAAATCAACCCCTCTGCGCATTGAAGGTCAATGGATGTTGGTTACTGCGAGATTTCGCACTTACACAATAGTCACTTTTGTTCCGAATTCCTTCAATTTGTCTGATGTCCCCTCAGTGTCTGTGAGTTCCATGGGGCTTTCACCATCTGTGACCAAAATGATTTTACGAGTCCATGTTTTCTTGGTATTGAGATATCGTTGTTGTACTGCGGCGGCAACAACAAGAGCATCAAATGCTGCACGACGCGATTTGGTCAATTTTAGAATCTTAGAAGAATAATAAAGTTGCGTGCCATCGCCTGCCGTAGTGGAAGGTCGGAGGGCATCGACCTTTGCAATAGTACTTGCGTCAGGTTGGGCAATTGGTATATATTCGATTATATTTCGATAATAATCTTTATGTTCCTCGTTGACAATGTTTCTTGTTTCTGATTTACGCTGAGCGAAGGAAGGGGTTGAATCACGAGTTCATTATTACCTTCTGTGCCAACGACGATGACACCGCATTGATCTGTCTTGCGACCGTTGTATATCTAGCAGAGTGATTAGCCATGGATGCGTGATAAAAAGGACCAAGGTCGAACCATTTCTTGAATCTTGAGTTTGACATACTGCAAAGCCCACTGGAGATTGGTCATTTCAATGACTCGAGTTGTTCCGTCTGGGTTATCGACCTCGACCTCTCTGATGTTGCCCATGGAGGCAGAGATGTCGATAACGAACATGGTGACGGTGTACTAGAGGAAAGTTAGGACTGAGTAGTGAGATCTGAATAGAAGAGACATACTCCTGCGCGTTCGACTGGCATGGTTGTGGATGTGGAGTGAAGAAGAGTTGAATTTGAAAAAGAGTCATTAAGACGGACGCGCCTGACGTGAAAGGCACGTGATCGGGGCAGTACTGTTTTGAGATGTTTGTGATGAGTCAATGTGACAGTTGTGGTAACGGGGTAAACGTGACAGAGCGACGTTGTTTGCAACTCTCCTGGCAATTCATCACGCGGCGGCTTCGTGACCTTTTCAATCGTCTGTAAACCCTCCCCTGGTCAGCGCTCAGCTCCGGTGCACATACGCGACACAGTCCACCGTCCCCCTTTCTTTTTTTCTTTCCCCCCACCATGTCTGCTCCTTTGCTGAGCAATGGCATGGTCCCCCCAAACTTGGGCCAGCAACCCCTCCAGCAAAGGACTCCAGATCTCCAGCAAATGATCATGGTATGGCCCGTATTATTCGATCATTTGCCGTTCTCTAATCTTTCTTTCCCTCAGCGCGCCAATTTCTTGCGCAAAAATCCCACGGAACAGAAATCCCCTGGTGAACTCGAGAACCTTGTCAAATACATTACTCTCGTTAGCCAAAGTCAACGTCAGTCTTGCTCTTTCTTCTTTGCCACCTCTGCCTCATCTTTTGTCTTTACAGGACGCGGTCAACTACAAGCCGCAAATAATGTACAACCACAATCCATGCCCATGACCAATGGTCATTCATCCCAGTTTACCAATGGCTCCTCGACACCTACCTCCCTCACGTCGGGCCCAATGCCTACTCAACCATTTCCTTCTACCTCTCAGACCCCCGTGTCCTTTACACCAGATCAGATCAATGCTCTTCGTGCTCAAATCCAAGCTTTCAAGCTTATCAGCCGTGGACACACTGTCCCAGAACATATTCAACAGGCCATTCGTGTCCCCAACACAGCGATTCCGGACCTAGAGAAGATGCTTCAAGGCCCTGATGTACCCTCACGGATTGTCGACGCTGCCGTCAAAGCTGCTAAAGGAGAGGCCGGCATCCCAATTGTTGTTCCATCCACCGCTGGCCGCGAAAGCTCAGTGAAGGCAGAAGAAAATGATTCTTCTGCCGACGCCGTCGAGTATCCTAAAGGGCCCTTCCTGGAAGACGATGTCAATTCCGGAATTTACCCATACAACGCTTACAGGCATCCATTTACCCATCTGAAACGACCCTCAGACATAGACCCTTCCTTCTTCGCCACTCGCCTTCAGCGACTCATTGTCCCAACTATCATGCCTGCTGGGCTTGACGCTCACCAAATCATCAACGAACGTGAGCGTTTTATCGATGCTCGAATCCAGCAAAGGATTCGCGAGCTTGAGGCTATGCCCTCAACCATGGGAGACGGAACTTTCGACTCGAACATCGACATCGTCCAAGACGAGAAACCCAAGGATGACAAGGAGAATGATGGCACATCTGCCACTCCCCTTGACTCCCTTAGGCCTTACAGTGCTCTCATACATCCCAGCCCCACTGCCCACGGAAAAATTCGAGCATTGATCGAGCTCAAGTCACTCCGTGTTTTGGACAAGCAGAGGGCCATGAGGGCTCAGGTCGCTGAAAAGCTGATGCACGGCTCTCTTCTTCCTCTTAATCGCCTTGACTTCCGTCGTACACGCAAGCCCACAATTCGTGATGCTCGCATGACGGAGAATCTGGAAAGAAAACAGCGGATCGAACGTGAACGACGTGCTAAACACAAGCATGTCGAGCAGCTCCATGTCATCTGTGAGCACGGGAGGGAGGTTGTTGCCGTCAACCGCGCCGCTCAAGATAGGATCACTCGTCTCGGCCGTGCCGTCCTCAATTTCCACGCACACACTGAAAAGGAGGAACAAAAACGTATTGAACGTATCGCCAAGGAACGTCTCCGTGCTCTCAAGGCTGATGATGAAGAAGCCTACATTAAACTGCTCGATTCCGCCAAGGATACTCGTATCACCCACTTGCTCAGACAGACAGACGCCTACCTTGACTCGTTGGCACAAGCCGTTGTTGCTCAACAAAATGAAGGTGGGCCTATGCACGAAATTGGCTTCGAACAAGAGGATGGACCCGCTACCGAAGCCACGTTCGGCGCACAAATCAATCCTGATGACGTTGTCGAGGGCAAGAAGGTCGACTACTACGCTGTCGCCCACAGAATATCGGAGAAGGTCACCAGACAACCCAGCATCCTTGTTGGTGGCAAGTTGAAAGATTATCAAATGAAAGGTCTCCAGTGGATGGTCAGTCTGTATAACAACAGACTTAACGGTATCTTAGCCGACGAGATGGTAAGTTATTTTCTCACTATGTGAGCGACAGAAATTCAAAATATTACAAATTTCGTAGGGTCTCGGAAAGACCATCCAAACGATCTCTCTCATCACTTTCCTTATCGAGAGTAAGAGGCAGCGAGGCCCCTACCTCGTCATTGTTCCTCTGTCGACCATGACCAATTGGTCAGGAGAGTTTGCTAAATGGGCACCAAATGTCAAAGTCGTCGCTTACAAAGGAAATCCCGCTCAACGTCGCGCTCTCCAGGGTGACCTCCGGGTTGGCCAGTTCCAGGTCCTCCTTACAACGTACGAGTATATCATAAAGGATCGTCCCCACCTTAGCAAAATCAAATGGTTACACATGATTGTTGGTACGTCCTTGTTCCTCTCTTCCTTCTCTAAGCCATTGTACTTACCCGATCTCCCACTTTAGACGAAGGTCATCGTATGAAGAACACACAGAGTAAACTGACTCAAACTTTGACTACTTATTACCACTCCCGTTACCGCCTTCTCCTGACCGGTACCCCACTCCAAAACAATCTGCCAGAATTGTGGGCCTTACTTAACTTCGTCCTTCCCAAAATTTTTAACTCCGTCAAATCGTTTGATGAATGGTTCAACACACCGTTCGCCAATTCCGGTACTGGTGACAAGATCGAGCTGAACGAAGAAGAGGCTCTGCTCATTATTCGTCGCCTGCACAAGGTGCTCCGTCCTTTCTTGCTTCGCCGCTTGAAGAAGGATGTCGAAAGCGAGCTTCCCGACAAAGTCGAGAAGGTTATCAAGATTCGAATGAGCGCTTTGCAAAGTCAGTTGTACAAACAGATGAAGAAGCACAAGATGATTGCGGATGGCAAGGACTCCAAAGGGTAATTGTTTTTTTATCATCGTCGTCTTTGGTTTTAAGCTGACATCTTTTACAGTGTCAAAGGTCTCAGCAACGAATTGATGCAATTGCGAAAGATTTGCCAGCATCCATTCTTATTCGAAAGTGTCGAGGACAGGGTCAGCCCTGGAGGATTTATCGACGACAAGCTTATCAGGACGTCAGGCAAGATTGAGTTGCTCAATCGCATTTTACCAAAGTTCTTTGCCACGAACCACAGGGTACGCCTTTAACATATAGGTGTTTGTCCTCAGACCACACTGACCCATACCTGTTTCTAGGTTCTCATTTTCTTCCAGATGACCAAAGTCATGGATATCATGGAGGATTTCTTGAAGATGATGGGTTGGAAATACCTTCGTCTCGATGGTGGTACCAAAACCGAGGAGCGTGCCAACTTCGTTCAGCTTTTCAATGCCAAAGATTCGGAATACATGGTCTTTATCTTGTCAACAAGAGCTGGAGGTCTCGGTCTGAATCTGCAAACCGCAGACACTGTCATCATGTGAGGCTTTCTCTTGGAAGATATTTTTTTTCTCGTCATCTAAATGTCCATTACTTCGATCAGCTTCGATAGTGACTGGAATCCCCACGCAGATCTGCAAGCGCAAGATCGTGCACATCGTATCGGCCAGACCCAAGTCGTCCTTATCTTGAGGTTCATCACCGAAAAAAGTGTTGAAGAAGCCATGTACCAACGTGCACGATACAAGCTTGACATCGACGACAAGGTTATCCAAGCTGGTCGTTTCGATAACAAGTCGACGCAAGAGGAACAAGAAGAATTCTTGGTAAGGCCTTTTTGTCCCTGCAATGGATACTTGGACAGCGATTCTTAATCATCTTCTCTAGCGATCTATTTTGGAGGCCGATAATGAAGACGAGGCGACTGAGGAGGCTGGCGACATGAACGACGAGGAGCTGAACGAGCTGATTGCCCGACACGAACACGAAAATGCCATCTTCCGCGAGATGGATGCCAAACGAGAGCGGGAGACGTTGGAAAATTGGCGTGCGGCTGGAAACCGAGGGAAACCCCCTCAACCTCTGATGCAACTCGAAGAACTTCCAGAGTGCTATCAGACGGATCAACCTTTCGAAGTCAAGGAGATCGACGACATTAATGAAGGGCGTGGTCAACGTCGCAGGAATATCGTCAGCTATAATGATGGTCTTAGTGATGATGCTTGGGCAATGGTATGGTGTTTCGCACTTGTTTATGGCCTCAATTTCACCTTTTATTTTTTCAGGCTTTGGAGGAGGGTGAAGATTTACAGGAACTTGCTGAGCGTGCACGGGACAAGAAAGATCGTCGTGCCCAGAACAAGCTGTTGAAGGAAGCTGAGGCATCTGGAAGAAACACTCCCGCTTCAGATGTTGTGGACGGACGTGGTCGTAAACCAAAGAAAGGCAAGAACAAGGCCGCTAACGATTATGAGCCTGCTGCTGGCTCCAAGAGAAAACGGGGTATCAAATCGTTATCCGTTACTCCTGAAGCTGATGATGACGACGATGACCACGAAGTTGTAAGAAATCAACTCCTTTTTGTTATGATTCCCTATGATCCTTACATATGTTTAATTTACAGAAACGAAGAAAGACCAAGACCAATGGTAACAGTAATAACAATGGTCCTGATGTTCCGCCAGCCGTCCGTGATAAGATGAAGAAAGCATTTATGGAATGTTACCGTGCCGTTCTGGCCTGCGAAGACCCAGAGACAGGCAGAAAACGTTGCGAACTTTTCCGTGAACCCCCCGATCGGCGTGTAAGTTCTTGAACATCTGTCCACCTTGAACCCTTTTCTAAATTATCAATCTTTATCTCTTCAGGACTACCCTGATTACTACCAACTCATCAAAGTACCAATGGCGCTGTCTATCCTTCGTAAACGTGCCAATTCAAATTACTACAAAACGGTACAAGGATACTGGGATGACTTCCATCTCATGTTCAACAATGCCCGGACGTACAATCAGGAAGGATCATGGGTGTACATCGATGCAGAGGAGATGGAGAAGGTCTTCAACGCTGCATGGGATAAGGCGATTGTGGGCAGCGACCTTCCAGGAGCTCCGCCGGCGCCTGGAACAGGATCTGCGACTGGATCCTATGCATCGGCGCTCACCCCTATGGATGACGACGAGCGCCCACCACCACCCACGCGGGGCAGGAGTACTGGCCGGAAACAGGTCCTCAGCGACGAGGAGTACCTGACCCCCAGTGATGAGGACTGATGCTATGGTTCACATTCCTTTCTCCGACCATGCCCTTTTTTGTTTGGATTCTTTCGTCGATCATCATCATCGTGGCTATCCGCCCGTCCGTCTCTCTACGTACATACGTCCCTTGGGTAACAATATCGTATAAATTTCGTCTTTTTGTTTTTTTCTTGTCTTGTCTTCTTCCTTCTTCCCCTGTTTGTACCTTGCTCGATATGTATTTCTTACACACTTTTTTTTTTCTTTTTCTTTGCAAATTATTTTACACCGCTTTTTGTTTTATTTTATCTTTTGTTTTGTACTCAATGATCAGGAAGAATATTCTGTATCGGCGTGATCTCAGATACTGTAAAACCGATATTATGATCAAGGATCTCCGAGCCTTGCCCAAAGACGAACTCGGAACAAGAGGGTACACAATTGCAAGAACGCAGGGCCCACCAGAACGGACAGAGTAATACGTAGTACCGGTGTCCAGAAAATCCCTCTTATGATATCAGTACGTACAACTTCCTTATCTCGAAGCTCTTCTGAACCCACCCAAAAACCTATAAAAGAACAAGGGGCGAGAAAAAAACTGGGTACACATACTTCAAAAATAAACATCACCACCCACCCAGCTTCCAAGAGACCAGCTGATCACTGATTGACATCCAACGCATTCTAAAATAATAATAAAAAGAGTCAATATCCAATGTGATAGATCTAATTTTGTTTCATTTTTCCGATTGGTAAAATCGAGTCCAATCGGGGGTGGATCATGGTCGAGGGGAGAGGATAATGTTGGAGCGTTTGTCGATCCTTCGGCAGCGAGACATGTATATGTATAGGGAGCAAAAAGATAAGATGCACATTCATACTGCCCTCGATAACGATGGACGAAAAATGCATTCAACAACTTACTTACCTTCTTTTTTTGCAAGAGAACGAACTCCGGAAAGCCACCGCCTCAGGTCCTAAATGACCTCCTATCTACGAACGAGAGAAATCGAAGACTTTATTTCAAGGACATGCATACGGATAGCATCGGAAGCCCGAGCCAATGAGATATTCATGATTGATTTGATTTGATCGGTGTACAGAAACGAGCGAAAAATAGAGAAAGGAAAGGCAAAGGGGAGAAAGACAGACTCCATAAAAAAGCGACACCCATTGTTTTAAATATAATACGACAGAAAAAAACCGGAGCAGGATATTTGATACAATATTCAAAACGATTCAAAGGACACAAACAAACGAAAGATAATAGAAGAGAGACGGCATCACAGAAAGAAAGGTTCGTAAAGGCATAAAAGAGAAAGAGAAAGAGAGGAACAAACTGAAGAGGGATACAAAAAGAGTCTCAGGAGAAAAGACGCAGGTGGGAGCTTGCTCGAAAGGAAAGGGTTCCAGCTGCAGAGCTTTGATGTAGAGGTCGATCAGAACCTCGAGACCGTTGAGTCTTCTCCGAGACGATGAATTTCTATGATTCGGCCACCATCTCCATCTATGTTTTCGTTTGTCGATGCCGGATGGGATGTTTTGTTGAATACATCCAACGTTGAAGTCCGAGGACCCAAAGGAAAAAAAGCGCAAGGCGCGGCAGTAGTAGCGCCCTTCTCCGTTTCAAAGGACCAACAGAGAAGCACTTGGGAGATACCAGTACCAAAACGCAGCCTTATAAAAAAAAAAACGGAGAAAAAAAAAGTTTTGGCTACTGCTTTTTTGTTAGGTTTTCTAATATTGAATGGACTCCTTGGGGTTCGAGAACGACCTTGGTGCCATCACATCGAGCCTTGCTTGTGAATTCTGAACATAGGGCATTAATGTCCGCGTCCTAGTGGCATCCAACCAGGTTAAGACCCCCATAAAATGCGTCATGATGCGAGTCACAAACCTTGAATTTGGGGTCTGCTCTGATGCTCCTCCAAGCACTCAAGACCTCAATGTTCTTGTCACTTTTCGCCGTTTTCGGAAAACTGGAGCCTGAGCATGCAATCATGGTGCCCAGAACGGCATCAGAGCTCTTCCGTACGTTGACAGGTGGAGCAAACGGTGAAGCGCCCTCGGTGGCAATCCTTTGCTGAAGTTCCTGTTTCGTCCGCGGGCAGTCATTGGTGTCGTTCGAGGGTCCCATCCCATGAAGAACAGTGTCTGCCGGCGGAGAATCTCTCGGCGTGGTGAATATTGAACTTGATCCCAGTGCCGATGGCGATGAGGACGATGAGGAACTTTCCTGTGGCGATCGGGAGTTGGAGGCTGAGGGACTGAGATGGTGAGCCACGGGACTAATAGATGCAGGTGATTGAGAAAGAATCGACATGTCCATTTGGCCGGTCGACGAGAGATAACCCGAAAAAAGATCATCAAGAACGTTGTCCTGGGAAGTGGCAGGAGTTGACCATGTGGACAGATTATTCATATCGAAGTTGAAGTTCATTGTGTTATTGAAATTAGTGGTTCCCGAAGTGGATGATGCTCCAGAGTTGACGGTCTCGCTCGGCATATCGAATGTGGAGGCAAAGGACATGAACATGGGGTTACTTGCGATGGTGGTATATGGAGCATTCGAAGTCAGACCAGTGTTATTGCCAAAGCCAAAATCCATATGCATTGCATTTTCCGTGGCCGTCGGTTGTGGGACACTATCGTCGAGAAGGTTGAGGACGTTCGGATCGAAAGTAGTCAGAGAGCTCCAATCCAGTGGATTCGTGAGCTTATGTGACGATGACGCCGGTGATGTCGTGGATTGTGGAGAAGAGACAGAGGAAAAGGAACTTTGGGGTGAAGTTGAGGGTTCGGCGTTTCCGGTCACGGACTTTGGCATGGAAAATGTGAAAGATGATTGTTTGAGGGCGACGTTTTCGGTCTGCAACCGAGTGAGCAAGTCCCTCAGATTCTCATTTTCGTTCTGTGCCCGCTCATTCTTAGCCTCCAGATCGGCCACCTTGTCCTCAAGCTAGAACAGAAGGAATAACAGATGAGAATTGTAGATAAAACATTTCCCAGGGATATGTGACTTACATCTTTGACGTGCTTTTCTTTCCTTTCCCTGAACGCCCGCTGGGCCGCTCTGTTCTGTTCCTTGCGTTTCATAAGTCTCCCCTCATCCTTGCCCTAAACGAGACGAAGATAAGATATTTGAGAAATGCGAAATGGGCGAAAGATTTCCGGCATGGTACTTACAGCTGCAGTTGTACCAGTAGACTTTCGCCGTGAAGCGACAGCGCCCGATTTTTTGTCGTTGGCTGAGCGATACAGAGGATGAATAAGCATACTGATCGAGACAGACTGCGATCAAGGCAGAAAAATCACCGACCTGTATGCTGTGATTTCTGAGTATGGCCATCCGAAAAGTCGTCGTCGCTGGCCTTTCGCTTGAGAACTGAGTCATTGGAATCCTCTGTTCCAGCAGTTGCATCCTGATTAGAATTTGGGGGGCTGGGACTGCTATCTTCGGAGGGTGGGGTCAGACTGGGCAGGGGGTAGGCGGTGATGTTCTGGGGGTTGACACCGTCTGGGAAGGGGGGAATGAAGCCAAAGGAACTGTTGTCTGTTGGAAATTGTTTTTGTAAGAGAGCAAGAAAGTCGTTGTCGGGGAGCTGATTGATGTCTACATGCTGCGAAAGATCCCACAGGGGAGTAACTTCTGGGAAGGCGTCCATTGGGGAGAATGAAAGGGGTGAGGAAGGAGATAGATTGACAAAGAGAGGGGGTATGTACGGCGAGGAGGAGGAGGATGAGAAGTAACAAAACGATGAAACAGAATGAGAATGAGAATCGCCGCTACATTATATTACCAAGCACCATAGACCCTCCGCACGTGATGACGACCCTCATTAGCCGATGGACGCGTTGCCCTTTCCGCCGGCGTCAATTGTCCCGAGCTTTGTCAGATTCTTGTGTTGACTCGAATTCAAATACATAAAATCGTGAAATATGGCTATCAGTGGGCAGTACTCAGTCCTCCTTGTCCCTCCCCTCCTTCCCCCCCGTCTTCCCCAGTCTTTCTCTATCTTTTCTCTCGGTTTCGCCCCGGATCGCTCCTTCCGCCGTATGAGCCCGTTTTCTGGGGTCTAAGAATATACATAAGCTTGATTATGTTCCCAACCTTCACGGCTTGCTTTCCGCTCCCTTCCGCCGTTCACGCAGCAACTTCAAACTTCAAAGTGAACATCTTCTCTCTGCAATGCGCCACGACTGCCTCCTTGCCTTTCTCGACTCGCGACATTGATTTCTTGGGTTAGTCTGTATGCGCTTCATCTTTGTCCCATTGCCCCCGAGCTATCTCCTCCGTCTTCAATCAACACCCAACAGGAGTTTAATTGACCTCTCTTCTCATATTCTTGTACTCGAGTCTACTTAGGTCATTTCATATGTCCCTTCACATTCATGCTCATGTTTTCCAACTGATAATAATACAATCACAATCCCGAATTACACTTATCAGATAATAATCTAAGCCTTCACGCACGCCACCGTCCAGGTATCATCTCCGAGGTGTTCCACCTTCTCCACAACACCTATCGCCATCATTCATCAGCAATTCATCGCAGAATTCCCAACTGCGGTCGGTCCTCGGCGCCCCCCGAACAACAAGCAACTGATGTCATCTCTGCCCTGAACCCCCAGCCAACCAGGGTGCCATGCCAGCCACAACCAGAGCACATTCACACGGAACCACGGATCGTCGGAACGTTTGCAGATCCCAAGACATACGAGGAAATACGTATGCAGGATCACAAGTAATCGCCCGAGCTCACTAGGGTACAAAAAAACAATATGATGTCAACAACAACAAAACCTAGTAATGAATCGAAAACACTGACGTAGTATTCGATCTCCAGCTGCATGTCACAAAGAGAAAACACAAAAAAGAGAGTTTAAGAATGTTCTCGATCAGATATAGAATGCAAAGAAAATGTTTTCAGTGATTGACATACATATAGAAAGGCCACGTTGCGCGGCCAAAGAATGTTCAGCCCCACTGGATTGTACAAGTCGGTGTTCAAATCATCTATCAAAGTTCGAAGTCGTGTCATCTCCTGGAAACAGCAACCACCATCGGGCAAATCGCGTTAGTAATCACCCCAGTCCCCCAAGGATAAAAATACGCGAACCTTCTCAAAATGTGTTTTAAAAAAAAGCTTGGATATCTGCAAGGTGAATATTGTCAAGGCATTGTCAAAAAGGGAATGTCGAAGGCTATGAGCCGATATCAGCATTTCGTTGATAGCGTTGATGGATTCAAGAAAATGGGTGGGTGATATCTGGTCACAGAGAGAGGAAACATTAGACAGACGACCTAGAATCAGAAGATTCATAGAACAGCCTTACTCGGCCTTCTAGCTCAAGTGGGTATATTGGGGCGAATTGAATGAGCTCTCCACCAGTGTAATCCCTCTCCACACGAAGAATTTCTCGAGGGTGGTGTACGCCAATTTGGCCTATCGGGGGCGTTCCATATGCAGAATCAGGCGGTGGAGGTCCAAAATAATAAGAAGATTTGGGTATCAAAGGTCGAGCACTGCCAGCGTCCAATAAGTAAAAATCCAAGAAATAAACGAAGAGGAGAAAAACTCACTTGGGATTCTGGAACGTCTGGTATTTCTGAGAAGCAACTGGGGAATAATAGCCAGCTATGGCTTTGAGGTTATTATCCAAAGGAGGCTCAACGCGCTCCCAAGGTGTAGGCGAAGCGGGCTTGATGTCAAGACGAAGATGTGAAGCACGGCGAGGCACAGCAGATACAGGTTTGACCTGATCATGGGGGTATACAAGCTTTCCGTTCGAGTCCACAACGTCGTCGCCGTCGTCCTCAACGATGATTGTGTCATGCGTCTTGTCCACCTCTTCGTGCTTCAGCGGATCCCAAGTCGCACCCGTCGTCGTCGTCCCAGCACTCTTTGGCTGGTCCTCACTCCGCCTCGCACCACCACCTAGCGAACCCTCTCGACGGTGTCTATCCAAAGATTTCTTTGGGATATAATCCTCCTTCGTCGGTAATGAAAGGCTGCTGGTGGAAGGTCCTTTCGCGTGTGTCCTTCTCCCTTCCTCTCCCACACCACCCACAGTGCCTTCAACGAGGGTCTGTTCAGCCATAGTCATCGAAGCCAACTCCCCCTCTCTGTCCTCTGCTCCTCCTCCTCCTTGCCCATCAGCTGCCACATGCATCACACTCGTGTTCGCGTCCTGTGCAGCGGGACTCGTGTCACCTGCGGACCCCTCCTCCGAGTATCGAACTTTCACCTGTGCAGGATCCGGACTTGACGCAGGCAGAGCGTGAGCCGGCGTGGGCGTGGACGTTGCAAGCGCTGTTGTTGTTGTTGTTGTTGTTGTTGTTGAGAATGGTGGTTGCTGCAAACCGTTGACTGGAGCCGTGTGGCCATCAGATCCAGTCATCAAAGACGCAGAAGAACCTCGTTCGGCTTCTGACATCATGACATATCAAGAAAAACCAGGTAACAGAGAAAGAAGGAAAACAAGGAAGGAGGCAAAGGATGCAATGAAAGAAATAACCAAACGAACGATATGACAGAGTGGCAATAAGAAGTCAAAAAAAAAGAGTCGATGTGTCGAACTTTCACGGAGATAGAAGTCAGGGACAGCCCGAATGAAATTATTTGTCAGATCAAAACAGACATGCAACATGGTCTCTTCATTTCTCGAACTCTGACCATCAACCTCTCTCCCGTTGATTACAGGCGCTCTCTTATAAATAACACTTTTCTCTTTCGAAATCATCGGCGTAGAACTCTCGATCTGGTTGCTCAATACGACACCGCCCAACATGCATTGGGACAATTCCTCAACCACGCCACCATCAAGTTTCGAACGACCCTAAAATAATAATCCACTCACATGGCGACTTTCGGGATGAATGGAAATTCAACTCGGTTCTGTTCTGTTCGTTGTTCTGGTGGTGGTCTAAATAAGTGGGCGTCCTCACGACCTTGCGCATACAAACTCTCAGCCTTGCTGAACAGGGCAACATCATCTCAGGCTTGAGGTCACTTTAAAACTGGGACCTTTTCCCCGGTGTTTATATCCAATCGGCATATCTGTTGTCTATCTCTCTAATGTCTTCTGCCAGTCTGTATATGGATCAACGTCCCGTCGATGTGGGAGAGATCGTAATCCCAACTCAAACTCCTTCAATGGTCACTCGCATGGATGGCCAAACCTTGTCCTATCCCTTGATCAATCGAGGGGCTGTCTACCCGCCGATCCCACTACCGCCATCCCTGGCCCATCTTCATGTGTTTACAATACACCCAGCGATCCACGCCCAACAATACAATTCACGCATCTTCATCGATTCCTGGTTGCATCCACTTGCTTACTTACACACACGATATGATATTATTACCCTCGATTCAGATACTTCCATCGCATCCATCCATACCACAACCCACGGCACCTATGCAAAATTAAACTTCCCACCCACATCCGCGATTGAAGAGGAGAGAAGACAAGCCAAAATACATCTAGCACTGCATAAATATTCGTTTGCGTGAAAACGAACGAAACGACCCGAGTTCCCAACGATTGCCACGCAAGGCAAATTCCAAAGTTAGCATCTGCATCCCAACGGATCGGGTCTCTCTGTCTCTTTGATTAAAAAATCTCCTTCTTTTTTTTCCCCCTCGTGCAGGGTGCAGTGGGCCCTTCGACTCGAAACGAACCAATGTTTTCTCATCCTCACCTCCGAAACGACCCCGCTCTGCTGGGCTGAAAATCAGTCACTTACCTATAGGTTGGTATGTGATCTACCATTTGTATGGGACTTTTACAGGCATAATGTGTATCCATCGACTCGTGCACATGATAATCGTAATCAGAATAATCTCTAACTTACAACTTGATCATGATCCACCGCCGATACAGTCTGAGTAAGTACCGAGGGCTGTGCACGCACACAATCGAATTCTCTACACACTTACATGTCATGGAACCAGCCCAGCACAGAGAAGATTCTGCCCGAACACAAAAAAAACACCCGGGGCTTACATATCGCTTCTTTTTCTGCCTCTTTTCCATGTTTCCATGGATCGACCCGGTGAGATGCTCCAAGGTACTTATGTACACGGACAAGTCAAAATGACAATCGGGCAACTCCTCAATTCAATAAAAGACGGACCGTACCGTATCCACAAAGTATCATGGTATTGGACTTTTCGCGCATCTACAGTATGTCACGAAGTATAGATGCACTCGTTCCTTGAGCGACAACTTGGAACAACGATCGAACAAGGGTAATGTTCATTGCTCAGTAAACCTATTCCTCAAAACTTCGAACCAATCATCCAGTCCAACAAACTCGTCTCGGAGTCAAGATAAACGTACTAGTAGATAAGATGGCGTTGGCGGCAAGAACCGTGACAATTCATGCAATATGTAATTATCCCCAAGAGTCCGAACTCCTCGAAGAAAGTATGTACAGTATGTAAATTGACTCACTGCATGCGTGCCACTGGCAGTGATTGACCTATGAGGCAAGGTCAATGGTGGCAGGTGCTGTATGTACTATGTAAGTGAACCGATCCCGAAGCTTTCCCCGTTATTTATAGGGTAAGTAGGAACCCAACTTTCCTTGGTACATATACCGCTTTCGATCTTGCCTAAATATAACCTTCACAAGTATGGCTATGGGTGCATCACATTTCACATCGATGCGTTTGCCATTTTTACTTGGAACCCAAAGTGCTTATGGTAAGCCTCCTCCGCATCGGAGATGTGAAGGGGGAAGGAAAGGAAGGCTCGAAATAACTCGCTTAAGGATTTTCTCATCCCCCGTTCAAACGTTCAGTGAGACGGTTCACACGGAGTAAAAATGATTCAAGAAGAGAGTTGTATATTGACTGCGAGAGCAAGTGAACAAACCAAATCAGAAAAAGAAAAAGAATGCTATGTACAGTACGGTTGTTGTATGTAGTTGGTAGGAGGGAATGTAGGTAGGTGAGTGAACATGTATAGCATACAGATGAGGAGAGGATTCGTCATAAGAGGAGGGTCATCATATTCATAAGTCAGATAGCAAGATGGAAGGAAGATAAAAGAAAACAAAAAAGGACAGCAAAAAAAAAGAAAATCACGACGATGAATCCTTTTTCTCCGACGGCGGTGACTGCGAGTTGGAGTGTTTCGAATGTGGTGACGACCTTGCTATTCCCTCCGACATCATCTTCACCCTCGCAGGAGGCGACAACGACCGTCCCGAGTCGACATGCATCTTGTCGTCAATATGATTCGTCGGTGAAGCAGCACTCGACGCAGGAGAAAGTGTCGCAATAGGTGGCAGGGCAATTGACGTAGACGAAGACGACGGCGCCACGCTGTTATGAGCCTGTGCATGCCCGGCGCCAATCGGCCTCGGGTGAGGAGGGAGGACAGCAGGAAGCGAGGGGCTGGGAGGGAACGGCTCCCGTGCCTCAGGCGAGTGTGACGCGAGTTGAGTACGGAAAGGAATAGGCGAAGGCCTCGTCGATGGAACAGGCGTGCGTCTACCCGATGGAGAAGAGATACGTCGTTTCATAATGTCCATTCTCGATCGCTTGGAGTTACTGTCGTCATCCGGTCCAGGGCTCAGAGCGCGCTTGAGAGGAGCTGATTGACTTGGAGGCGAAGCGTGGTTGGAAGAGATCGAATTACGGTGGGAAGGAGGGGGCCGAGGAGATGGATCGCTCAAGCGACTGTGTGACGAGATCGTAGGAGAATGGGAAGGCACATCCGTACCCGATCCTGCACCGTCTGTACTCCGTGACAAACCCAGAAGTGATTCGGCAACAACATCGTCATAGTTCTCATCCAAGACCCTTGACGGCGGACGAGGCGTCGCACTCGTTGGCGAAGGCTGGATGGACCTCGACGATCCCGAATTCGAGCTGTTTTCAGGAGAGCCAGGGCCCTTATTGTAAGCTGGGTTCAGCTTAAAGTTGGTGGGCATATTCGCTGTCGATCGCTCGGCAGCAAACACTTTAGGCTGCCTTTCCGTGCTTTCCTCCTTCCGCTTGCTGTTGCCATTCACGCGCCTTCGTCGATCCTTCTTGATCGGAGCCTGTTCCTGCATCGATGGAGGTGACGATTGAGGTGCAAACTGGGGTGGAGGTGGTGGTTGAGGAGTTTGCTGCTGTGAGCCCTGCTGCGATGGTGGCATCGAGTGAATCTCCTCGCGTTTCTCCGCGCGTCTCCTTCGATCCTTGGCCTCTGGCAACAACGGTGTCGCATGAGGACTCTCAGACATCCTCGAACTTCCAACGACGATATGAGCTGGGACATTCCGTGCTCGCATCCCTTCAGGAGAGACTGGGTAACTCCTATTGCCCTCAACTCGTTCCATCTCATAGTCGCGCGAATCCTGTCGAGCATCATATCGACGACCTGGCTGGTCATGATGTGGAGGCGGTTGTTGCTGCTGTTGTTGCTGCTGTTGGGGCGGTGGGGGCGGGGATGGTCTGAATCCAGGATGAGCAGACGACGGTTTGTTGTCCCAGTACCTTGGAGCATGCGTGCCGCGCGGTGACGGTTCCGGAGGACTATGCGCTCGTGGGGATCTTGGTGGATAGAACGACCCTTGTGGTCCTCCATGTTGCATGTACTCCCCACTGTGCCTTGAACGACGCTCCGCCTCGCGATCCCACTCACGATGTTCGCCAGGTGGCGGTGGTCGACGATCCCAGCCAGGTTCAGGTTCAGGATGACTAGGTTCTCGACGATGATAGGCATGAGGAGAGCGTTGAGGCGGAGCTGTACTCGGCTGAGCGGGACCAATGGGTTGTCGGGCATGAGGGGGATAGCCCTGGAAGTTTGAAGGAGAGCGAGGCCGGCCATGTGGACCAGGAGAGATGGAACGAGAATGAGGACGAGGGCCACCACGGTAGTATGGATCCGGATGATTGGGATGTCCACCATTCCGAGGGTCGTCAGCAGGTTGAGGCGGAAGAGGATGCTGGAGAAGAAGGGTCTGATGGCCAACAGGGCCTCGTGGATGTTCGCGAGATGGTGGATAGTCTCGACCGCCTTGGTGTGGTGGTCGATCGACTTCCATTGGAGCAAGCGGTGTATGGGAGGGCATATGTCGGCTTTCATCAAGAATGACGGGTGGCGGTGGACCGCCTTTGAAAGGAGGCGGAGGTGTCGCGCGACCATTACTACCAGGAGGCGGAGGAAGCGAAATCTCGTTCGATGGACCCCGTGAATCGGCGCGGAATGTTGGTCGATGGTTTCCTGACTGAAGCATCAGCGGTGGACCTGACAAACCTGGGGGAGGTAAAATCGCACTAGCATATGCGGTTGGGTGAACGTCTTGCGGACCCGGAGCAGTTGGCACTACTGTTCCGGTAGCCTGTGCGTTCTTGAGAAGCTGCAGACGTTGTGCGATGGCAACGTTGCTAGGATCAAGTTCGCTGGCTCGGGCATAAGCGTCGATGGCGTCGGTGATTTGGTTGTTGCAGGACTCATAGAGGCTGCCAAGATCAAACCAGACTTCTGAGATGTATGGGTTGATGCGAATAGCCCGCGAGTAAGCATCGAGGGCGTCACGAAACTGGTTGATTTGGAAGTAGAGGACTCCGATCGAGCACCAGAAGGTGGGGTTGCGCCCATCTCGGTAGACTGCTTGCTGGTAAGCTTCGTAAGCCTTATTGTACTTTTGACCTGCCATATAGGCTCGACCAAGAAGATACCAACTCTGGGCATCGGATGGGTCTAATAGACAGTTATATTTTAGTAATCGTAATAGATGGAAAGATAAGTTAAACGTCATCAGAACGTACCGGCCTCGAGGCTTTTTGTCAAGTACTGAATGGCGAGTTCTTGGTTCTGAAATGATGAACCATCTTGATGGTACAGCCAACCGAGCTGTTGTAGTACTTTGGCGTGTGTTGGATTCGCCTCGACGACGCGTTCATAAGCGTCCTTAGCTTGAACATGCTGAGGAGACCACGAGGTGAGGATGAAGTAAAGATAAGAATAAGAAAGAAAGAGAGACGAACATTTTTCTGTTGTTCGAAGACATGCCCGATTTGGAACCAGATGTCAGCGTGTGCAAGTGGACTTGGTGGATTTCGAAGGATGCGGTCGAAGCAGTCGAGGGATTCTGTAAATTTGCCTTGCTGCTTGTAAATGATGCCTAGACGAAAAAGGATTTCGTTCTCCTTGTCGAAGTCTAAATCTTATTTGCGATTGATTGAGTACAGTGGTGTGAGGGCAAAAGAATAAGAGTGACTGACCTTTACACATGCGGAGGACGGAAGAAAAAGCCTCTTCGGCGTGATCGAGGGAGCCATAGCGGTCGTAGAGGATGCCTATACCATACCAGAGTTTAGGGTCCTCCTGACACGATTAATGTGAGAGGAGAGACAGAGAAAGAAGGGGAGGAAATACCTTTGGATTTGGAAGGAGATAGAGAGCTTGCTGATATGCTGAGTACGCCTTTTGGAGATCATCCTGCATAAGATAGCAATGACCTTGAAGAAGAAGAAGAAGAAGAAGAGAATGAATATAAAAGAAGAAAGAAGAAAAGAAAAAAAAGAAAAGAAAAAAAAACATACCGAGTGCACTCCATATTTCTCCGTTGTCTTCTTCAATCCCCAGAACACGTTGGAAGAAATCAACAGCCTAATCGGGAAAGAATACGTCATGAGTTAGATTTGATCGGGAGGACAAGCAAGGATAAACAAAAAGGGTAGTTTCCGCGGATAGACGCGGCAAACCAAAAGGCAGAGGCAGGCGGCAAATTACAAGGAAAAGCTAATAACCTTTGGATAGTTTTCTTTGATCCGAGCGATACCCGCCACCTGTGTCAAACCAGATACGGATGTGGGATTATGCCGCAGGGCGTTTTCGTAGGCGGAGAGGGCATGTTCGAGATCGCCCATTTGCTCAGCAACACGGCCTTGAGGGATGAGATGAGGGGTGAGGGGGAGAGAAAATAGAATAGATTAAGCACCTATGAGGAGCCATGTCTGCTCATTTGCGGTGTTGAGTTTGGAGACGATGCTTGTGGAGGGGCCAGCGCCGTTGGGGAGAGCAGACTGGATCTGGGCGGGGGTGCCGTTGATATGGATGTCGTGGACGGGGACGGGCTGGCGGGAGAGATGTCTGTGGGACATGGTAGGGGAGGAGGGAAGGGGGCAAAAGGACATCAACTAGGTGGCGTGGTGATATATATAATGGGCGAGAAGAGATCAGGGCCCAACAACCGGCTCCCCTCGCACGATCATGGCGATCAAGGTGGAAGAGAAGAGGAGAGAGAGATCCAATCTTGTCATTCAAATGTCATCCAATCCGCGTGCCTTTCTCACTTTGTTTCCGTCCATCCAGATTCCATTTTATAATCATCGGCCCGATCCACCACACACAGATCCACATCCCCGATTCCTTTTTTCATTCTCCGCCTTCCCTTTTCATTCTCCGCTTCAATCTCCTCCCCCCTCCTTCTCATCATCATCCTCTAGCCCACCATCTCTCTCGTTGTCTCCGTCGACAATGACCCGTAAGTTCCCCATCTCCTAGCATCCATCCCTTCTCGCTCTCTCACTCTCCCTCCAGGCGGAAATCAGCGCGACCAAGACCGTCTCAAGGCCCAGAAAAAAGCCGCCGCAAATGCAAAGAAGCCAAAGGAGAGCGCAACCAGTCTAGCCAAACGAAAGGAAGCGTGAGTCAGCGCGGATGCATCCCCCTTTTCTTCCTTTCCATTAATCCCCATCCCATCAGTGATGCAGAAGTCCTTCGCGCAAAGCAAAAAGTAAGCCTCGTCATCACCCGTCTCATCACGAGTTCACCCACCCACCTTGCCTAGAAAAAAGACGAGGAAAAGGCTGCTGCTGCTGCTGCTGCGGGGGGGTCCAAAGGCTAGCGCTAACCCTTTCCCTTCCGTTTCGGGCACCCTTTCTACTCCAACCTTCTCTTTCTTCCCTTCTTCCTCTTCACTTTTGATGCATCTTTGACGGCGGCCAAGTTGGCTAATTCAAATGGATCAGTACTACTGACATATGGCGGTAGATGGTTATGTATAATTCCTATGCAGTGTGTAAATCAATGGATTTCTGGTGTTCATATCGCAATCCAAGTTCTCCGAGGACCGAGACTCAATTTACTGACGAGTCAAATCTACCGATCATCTTGTGGCTGGGTCACCAGACGTTGAAGGGCTCTACTTCCGGAGTCCAATTTCCATATATCCAATCCACCTCAAACACACAATCACCCGTGTGCGTTGCAGGGCCATGTCCATACGTAGGCGACTTGACAAACGCCCGAAGAGGGGTCCATCGTTCGGCATAATAGCTTATCAACTCAATGTCCAAAACAACACAAGAAACTCTTGACATCTTATGTACGGCTTTCCTTCCGCAAACGATCCATGTCGGGACTGAATAAAAATGGATTTCCCTATCTCCACTAGAAAGGCCCCAGGCTCAAAAGACAATTTTAACCTCATCAGAACGACCGACAACGAGCCGTCGCGATGGGTATATAAGTATAGGGATAAGAATCAGTTGCAATCATGATAATCGGATAGAATGCGTACTTGACTCCGACATAGTCTCTTGACTGACAACAACAGCAACAATTGACACTGCCGTCCCTTGCCGTCTTCCCGGGCGCAATATCCTTGATGTTCCTTCCACATCCTCCTCCTGAGCTCGGCTTAAATTGTGAGCATGATCAAACGATCCAAAATCAGGAGGGGGGGGCCTAGCATCGGACCCTGCAAGACCCTGCATTCTTCCGCCCCATCCCATCGGCAACCATGATCAAATTCTCTCGTTACTTGTACACATATCTGAACAAGAAACATCAAACGAGAAAACGCCCGATAATTTAGATATGGAGGCAACGTGGAACCAGTGGGTGGGCCTACTTTGGGCCTATCGACGCATGAGCACTGCTGACCCTTCAGCCTCCTTAAGGCTTACAAGGCCTTGTACATATACATATGAATTTTGAAATACCTCGATATGATACGCATATATCTCCTGTGTATCCCCTACAGGCGCACCCTTCTCGTCATGCTTATGTAGCCTATGTATTCAAATGCGACCATCTCCGCACTTCGGAGCACGATACCAATTTATTTATATAACGTTCATCATCCACCGGACCTGGTCGGAGGCGGTCGGGCTAGGGCTTGATGAAATATTTAGTCCCAACGCCAACGCCCAACGAACCCTGACCCATCAGCAATTCGAGAATCGAAGCACACTTCCCTTGTGAAAAAAAAAAATAAATGGAATCAAGATGGGACTTTGATCAACATACATAACGTACTCGTTCTGATTCCACAACGGGGGTCCTTGTTCACTCGTATATATAACTCCTACATCCAGGATAGCCTGTAAACCTTGCGTATTTCATGATCAATGGGGACGCGGCTAAGTATGGGGATGTGTAATTTCTCCGACGGTGCCAATCTCCAGACGTGTTGGAGGACCCTCTTATAGCCTCTTCAAGCTACATACTATGACGGTCTAGAGTCCACACACCCCGCTCCGATTTTGTCTGAGCATATACATAGGTTGAGTGCGAGCATTCATAAAGGATAAACGAGGAACACGATTCATCGGACTACTATGTGGGGAATGAAGGCGTTGAATGCTTGATCCTTACGTAATCGCATTTTGGGTTTGCTTAGCAACCTTAATGCGGCTTCACATGAGGCGACGTTCCTGTTTATTTCTTTCAATGATGGCAGCACATCGGCTTGGAAGGGTCCAGTTTGAGACATTAAGAAAGGGAGACATCTGTGGGACAAAATGTTAATAGATGGTATGACAGGATTTGAGGCTTGAGAGAGTTCGTTTGGCTGGATGCACAGGTAACAGCATACGAGAGTTCAGTTCAAACATGACAACAACATGGGTGGGTAGGTGGCTCACCAATCGCATGGTCGAATGACCAAATCAAGATCTCCTCCACCGAGATCAGTTCCTAAATTAACACGATCTTCGCCTGTTCTGGAAAAAAGCTGTGAACATATGTTGTTGGACTTTGCACCCCGAGTCCCGAGAAGATTAGGGAGAAAAAAAGGAAGATCAAAACAATCGTCAATCTGCAAATAGACTCCGCAGCTGGCCAAGAGGCTAAATGAGAATGACGGTCGCCGGAATAAACCGGAAGATATAAATGAAGAGCACGGGGCCCTTCACCTGTATGTCGAGGGCTCCTGTCATCGACCAAGACCGTAGACGGCTATAACGAACCCAAACTATGGTTCAAGACCATATCGAACGGTAATTTCCTGTTGATTATCTTTGCTGATTCCGAGTTACATCAATGACGAAAGGCACCAAGAGACCAGCCGAGAACTTACCTTAACTAGACTGCCAACACCTGGACATATATGAAAAAGGTAGAAAATAGTTGAAGGTAATGCAAGGTACTTAAAAATAATAGTGGATGTGTGTTTTGAATATCAGAGTATGAGCTGTTCGATACGTTTTCTACTTGATTTTGGCAGCAACTCCTCCCTCGAGACGCCTCCTCCTCGTTGGTGATTCAAGGTCTTGTTCGGACCGGTATGGGCCCCAGTTCGGAGTGGCTGAGGAAAGGTACCCGCCAAAATGATGCGAAGGGAAAGAGTTGTTTGTGGGAAATGGTGGTACGGGATGATGAACGGTTTCGGGATTAGGCTGGTGTTTTGCACGATACAGGGAAAGCAGTGTGTTGATAAACACGGTTAAAAAGGCCAAAGAAGTTAAGGTGAAAAACTGTATGTTTTTATTAGCCTAATTTGTCCCTTTCCCTGTTTTGGGTCTGTCACTCACCAGTGTTTTCCAACTGATTGGCTCCACAAAACCATTTATGACTTCTGCGACAAGCTCGGCCCCAACCCTTGCGCGTCCGACGAGACTGGGATCGCGATTCATACACCCCTCCCAGTTTTTGCATTGCTGGATCAAATGCGTAGGAGGGGAGCTGCTGGAGCAATGATTATTTTGGTGTTCCAAAGCGCACAGCCTGATTTCCGTTATGATATCTAAAAATGATCACGAGTTAAATCTACTACAAGTATGAGGAATAATCCTTAAATACGCACCTTGAGAATACTCGGATATCCGCAATCCCACATCCTTCTGAACAGTGATGATAAATTGAACGAATAGATATAAAAATATCAATATCAACGACAAGTTGAAGAAGAACTGCAGATATCTGGTGATATGTAAGCAACCATCAACAAGCGCAGGGAGTTTGGGAACGACTAACCCAAGGAGGACATAAGGTGTATCCGATTGAGGGGTCGGGTGTGCAGGCAAATTCAAGGTGTAATGGTTGGAGGTAGTACGAGTCAGAGGCCTGACTGTCCCTTCTTCGTCGCTTTCATCTGCTGAGCTTGCAGGACCATCGTCTTCTTCCTGAGGTTCCCTTCTCCGACGGTGAAAACGTCTTGTTCTTTGATTGTACACACGTCTCAGCCCACCAACAGCCATGCGCCTGGTACTCTCATCCTCTTTCTCCTTTCCACCATCCGCTTTAGTTGGATCTTCCTTCCCGTTCTCAGCTCTCAAAGGACTGACTTCGGACATATCGACGTCTTTTAGTTCCGGGAACGCCTTTGTCGGTGAAAACTGGGGTGGTGGTGCCCATGGGTGAGGTTGAGGAGTCTGAGTTAAAGGTTCTTGACGGAAAAGAAACGGCACATTCTGGTTGGATCCAAACGTAGGTTGATGAGAACCGTTTAAGAGAGGAGCTGGAGAATTTAGTGCATCGTGTGAGCCTGTTGGACATCTGTTAGTATAGTGGCGGAATATGTGACCCTCTGTACATACGTTTGCGAGGAGTGGATAGATCTTCGGGTGTAGATGCCCAAACAGGCTTTACAGGACTTCGGTTAGTCCACTGGTAGTCCATGGGTGCCTCCTTGGATCGTGGTGAAGAATAAGAGTTTCGACCAGCCATGACTGTGCAATAAGGTGCAGTAGACCTTGCTATCTTGCAGAAGAGTAAGCCTTGCGAAGCAACAAAGATGTTTTAAGGACAATGTCCAGGTTGAGGTAGTGTGGTTGAAAGTGAGGTGAACTTTTCAGTTTGGCCACTTTTTGCGCGTGGCAAGATGTTGACGCGACAGTCACGTGGTCATATACCTCGTTCACCTCGAATCAATTTAGCATGTTCAAAAACGTTCTTTCAACGACCATGTTTGGCAGAGCTCTTGGCCAGTCTGTTCTTCGAAGGTCTCTGCTGATACCCAGAAGATCATTTCACCCACTTGCAGGCCAGTCTATCCAATCCATTCAAGACCAATGGCAAACCCCACCCTCGGCAAACCTCGTACCGATCGTCATTGAACAGACAGTTAGTTGTGGCCGTGTTTCTTGTGTCTATCTAACGCTATTCTTTTAGGGAAGGGGAGAGCGCTCATATGATATCTTCTCTCGCCTTTTGAGAGAGAGGGTCATCATGCTTCATGGTCCAGTAAGCTTCAAGAGCTGTAACTTGTGCCCCGCAAGCCTCTCATACTATGGTCCAGATACGGGACTCCGACTCTACCTTAATTGTCGCCCAACTATTGTTTTTGGAAGCTGAAGACTCTACCAAACCTATCCATCTATATATCAATTCTCCCGGAGGTAGTGTCACAGCCGGACTCGCCATATATGATACAGTAAGCAATGCTCTTCTCAGACCACGTTACCCATCTAATTGTGTAGATGCAGGTGGAAAACCTTGTTAGAATCCCAGCGAGCTATTAACTGACACATCCGACAGTATGTTTCATCTCCAATCCATACGTATGGCCTGGGATTAGCCGCGTCGATGGGCTCTCTTCTCCTTGCTTCTGGCGAGAAGGGAAAACGGCATTGCTTGCCAAATGCCAGCATCATGATTCATCGTGCGTTGTGCTTATCTTGATTTCTATTACTAGCTCTTGACGGTCTTTACTTACAGAGCCATCCGGCGGTGCCTCGGGGCAGGCTTCTGATATCGCAATTCACGCTAAGGAAATATTACGGATACGTCAACTGCTAACTGGCATTTACCAACGACATTGCTCAAAAGAAGGTGAAAACCAAGCCGAAGGCCTCGCACGTTTTGGTAAATATCGTTTCTCCTCTCTTACTCCGTCTCTAATCACCTAACCTCTACGCCACATTGTAGAAAGGGCTCTAGAGCGAGACTATTATATGACTGGTAAGCTTAGCTTTTTTGTTGTCGCCTTCCTTCATGCGCTTAATCTACACCCCCAAAAAGCCCAAGAAGCCATGGACTTTGGCATCGTGGATGGTATACTAGAAAAGCGACCAGCTGCCTCTGAGGCAGACAGGCCTCCTGAATAGCATCTTTACATACCCTCTGTATCGGAACGCTCTCCAAAACCTAGACTTTGAAAAGACTCAGTCTTAGCTGAATTCTGGCTTTAACCTTCTTTAAAGATCCAACAGCCCCACCATGTCCATTGTCAACTGAAATATTGCCGAGAAGCCAACAATCACTCCATTCTGGCCCGGAGCTGATTGCGGACCTATCGCACTCCCATTCAGGCGTCGTCATTCGGTCAACTCCCACCCTCTGTATCGGCGATTGGATGATCATACAGCGCCTGGTTTGATAGTTCAAGAACTTCGACGATCTATGTATAAAAATCGACGTTCTTCCTATGTAATTCCCAAACGCCAAGAATGTGCACATTCACCCACCCCCCGTCGTTTTATCATCCGATCTCCAAAGTTAACCTCTGTGTTTCACACCGTTGAAATACCTCCAAATGTAGGCGATTCCTGGACACATACAGCCTTTACCCAGCAATTCATCAAAGGCGCGATCAAGGCAGGGTCATGGGATTACTTCGGACATCTTTAGGTGAGATGGCTGCATTCGCGCTGGAATCCAAATCCATCTTGAGATGAACCGAGTCCGCGAGTCCGCGACTCCGCGACTCCGCTGTAAGCTCACTGCTTTGCGAAGTTAAACGCCATGTGCATTCCTTCTGTTGCCCCAGTTTAATAACACAAGCCCATCAAACAGCCCTTCGTTTCGCCTACTCCCCTCCTTGCCTCGAATTAGCAATCGACCTATATTCGGATCTCCATGCATGCCGGCCCTCGTCTCAGGACTACGATTCCTTCCATAGGAAAGGCAGATGATCAGGAGGGTTCCATTTCTCCGCTCAACGGGTTTAAATAGGTATGGGACCGTTACGACCCCTCCTTCACCTCTCCCCCCAAAAATAGACTTCCAGCATTTTGTTTTCTTATTTAAGGACAGGCTAACCCAGCTCACCTCACCTTAAATCAAAGCCTAAGTTTTTCATTTACTTACGCAGGTCTCATGATCTTATCACTATCATTACGGTTACCATTACCATTACAACGGTGGGGGCGTACTACGTTTTTATTGACACATACCGTACGCAATTTCACTTCAACCTACTAGAGCGTTCTATTCAAATTTCACTTCCGTTAACGACACACCACACCCCCTTGATCATGATCATGAAGCGAAGGGGTGGTTTTTGTATTCGTAAAGATTCGTAAATGGCACTGAGCATAAAGGGTACAAGAGCTTATTTGCACAAGCGGCGGAAATGGGCGTTTTTTAGTTGAGTACGTGAGGACACAAACCCATTCTCGGCGGAAACATAATATACTCGTACTTCGGTAGACAGTCTAGCCATCTGGCATCCGAGTCCGCGCCCCCCTAAGCGTCGATTTCGAACCACGCGAATATAAAAGTCTTGGTCTCCTTTGGTGGGCATGACATGACAGGGGAGGGGGCGTGCGCGACCTTCCTTTCTCATAGATGTCGAGCAGAGTGAATAACCTAACATTCAAGGTTCTGTCGTTCAGAAAAAGGACCAGTTGTGTAAAAATAGACAAACAAACTGGCAGAGAGCCTAACCAAGAGATCATCATAGCAGTGCCTGATCAAGAGATGACCCATACATGGTCCCAACTTCTCTTACATAGGACACACCTACATGGGGTAGGGATAGTTGCCATCGAACATTTTCCAGCCAATTAGGACCTCGGGTGGAGTCCGAGAGTGTGATATTGTTGCCGATTTCACGCCGATGGAGAAAAGAAAGCTTAAATAAAATAACAAAAACGATGCAAGGTTTCCTTTCCTGGGAAAACTGCCAATCGCAAAGGAAAAAAAAAGAGGTGGTGAAGCGTATTTTCATTAAATACAAGCCCGAAAGCAGTAAGAATAACGAATGTTGGAAAGGGTCCATGATAGAATACGAATGCGAATACGAGTACAACTTCTTTGAGACAATCGCTGTTGATCGAGCCTAGGGATGTGGGTGGATGGTTTTGCTAATAGTGAGATGATGAAGTTCAATGAATGATGAATCGATCCTTCAATATCGTCTCGGTCCATTATACCCAGTGTCGTCCACCCAATCCATACGATTATTGGCGGAGTAGTTATACCTGATCCCACCACCACTATCGCCTGATCGCGAGCGATCATGGATGATTGGCGGAACGCGAGTATAAGCCGTGCTGTGTGAAATAAAACAGAGAATGACCAGGGTCAAAGTCAGTAAATTACACACACGAGAGAGAGAGAGAGGAAAAGTCAAAAATAATTTCCGAGGATCATTGGGGGCTGAACGAAGAACTGAAGGTGACTTACCTAGATCCTGGTAAAGTGCGCGAGCCTGAACCTCTGTCATCATATCCATGAGGATCAAGACTAGCGAGTCTCTCATGTGTTGCCATTCTGCCCATCGGGGATGGTGTGACAGCTAGCACAGCACTCCCCGGTTGCCGTCGTGGACCGCAGCATCGTATCACACCTGTTCAAAACATAAAAATAGAAACAAAATCACCCCGATGAGCACATATTCCAAAAGCAGATAACCGCACTTCACACGCCGTAGGGCAGAGGGAAGGGGATTGGTGCAGAATAGAAGACGGAATGGAAAGGAAGGAGAAGAAGAAGAAGAAGGAAAGAACAACTTACCTCTAATAACAAACCACAAGAATAAAATGGCCACCAAACCGGCTACGACGGTTACCGGAATCGCAATCTGCAGATTCGAGACGTACCATGCCTACGGAACCCATTCAACATTATTAGTATGTGATCAAAGGGATGGAGGGGGGTAAGAAGGAAGGCCATCGGAAGTTGTGAGTGGGTGGGCAGGGGAGAAGCTAGCATATATAAGATAAACATAACAACACACCTTTGCCGTATCGAAAAATCCAGCAGATTGACATTTGCCTCCAAGGCAAGTACCGCCGAAACCTTAGAAAGGGACAAAAGCACGTCAGCAAAAAAGTTCATTCGGAGAAATAAGCATCGCGATCGCCACAATGGACTCATTAACGATGGAGTATGGAGATGACGGGTTGGCGTTGACGGGGTTGAGAGGGTGTATGTATGTCATCCACGCAAGATACGTACCACAGGGAGAACCATCAATGAGCAAGGAAGTCAGTCGAATGCAGGCCCCTGAGTTGGTGGGGTCTTGACATGAGATCTGACACGACTGATCGTTATGGTCTGGACAAGCAGCCTTGAGACCCATCGAAGCGCCAACACTTTGACATTGTTCTAAAATAAAATGAAAGCAAAAACCCGTGGGACGGGGAGTACCAATCAGCATCTGAATCACCCACCCCAAAGGGTGACATAAAAAGGAAAAAATAAACAGGACTTACGTGCGACAGAAGTACATTGACCACTGGCACATGCCAATCCGTTGCTCCCACAGCTTTGCCCTTAATTATGAGGATGCGAAAAACAAACGAAAAGAAAAAAATAAAGCCAGCGACGAAAGAGGAGGGCAAAAATAGAAGTAAGAATGTCAGCGACCTTTCCCATCGTACGCGTGACCCAAAATCGCCACTCAAAATAAGAAAGAAAAAAAGACGGACCGTTCTTGGCGACGACGTCTGTTGGACACGAGCTCGAGTTTCCCGTGCAAAACTCCGCCGTATCGCAGAGGGTATCCCTCGACGGTCGGCACACCTGAGATGGACTAGAGAAAGTGCATTGTGGGGTGCAGCACGGACTGGATTCCGGATCACATAGCGCGTTGTTCTTGAACTTGCACGTCTTGACATCACAGCACGTCGAGTTGCTTCCTAGCCCAGGATCGCAGTCTTCTCCGGTCTCGACTATGCCGTTACCGCACATTTGGAGGGAGATGGTCGTGCGATTAGGATCAGGATCGACCAGACAGCTGGTCGTGACCTTCGAGCCTTGGCTGCCTATCATGGAAGAGCCTGTATGTGATATGAAAATGCCAAATATACATAGAGGTGAAGAACGAAAATGAAAAATGGAAAAAAAAAAACGAAAATGAAAATGAGCAACATAAACTGAGATGAAAACCATGTGTTTGACGCACAGATATTCCCAATGGTGCAAGGCGAAAATACCGTTTCTCCAGTCTGGGCAACGGGACTCATGATAAACTGCGCGTTGGCATTACATGTTGTCTTGGACAGAGGACAACACGATGAAGTGGTGTTGCAACCATCAGCACACTAAATAAGAAAAACGCCGTATGAGAACAAGTCGTCATCGTCCCTCTGGTCCAGACTCCAGAATGAAAGATCAAAAGAGACTAGGACTTACATCATGCTAGGGGGGAAGAAAAAGGAAAAAGTTAGCGAATTTAGTAAACGGAATGATATGGAAGGATCGAGATTTGCAAGTTAATCAGAACTTACGATAGCACCGAAGTTGTGTCCGATTTCATGGGCTACGACTTGCCATTCCGTACGACCACCTGTAGAAACTGCAGTCCCTGAAACGATAGACGGCGATTGACCAGTAGCATCCTGCTGGCATCTGCAATAGAAATGTGAGTGTCTTCCCATTCAAGTAAAATCGATCCAGCAGAGGGGAAAAACAGAGGCTTACAATGTTGCAAGCCAAGCTATGCCGACCTCCGATCCAGTAGGGCACCCACTCATCAGATGCCACAAGCCGAGGCTGTCATCACCTTTGGCTCCTCTCCATTGAGAGAAGAGGGATAGTCTACTATCGAGCTCGGCAGTGCTGCATGGGACGTTCCAAATATTATCAGAGTCCACAGTGGTGGGGCATCTAAATCAAGACAATTTTGAGCAAAAGGGAAGGGGGTGAAATGACATAAAGAAATTTACGTAGGACTTCGGACTTGAAGTTCTGCGATAGCAAGGCTGACGTTGAAAGTGCTCTATCAAGACATGAGAAAATGTGATATCTTCCCGTTACTATCACCATCGTGAAACACACCTTGTACAAAGCACTGGCCGAATTCCAATTATTCAAAATTTGGGTTGTTGCCGCTTCCTGTCCGTTATAGGTTGAAACGTAAGTACAATCTGCAGCGACGCCCATATATAACTATGTCCCAAAAGATCGGTCAAAACCAATTAAGAAACACGATCATAGTAAGCAGAAGGTGACGCACCACTTTCTGGGTCGTCGGACAACCATTCGTTGAGCCGATCGAATTGATGAAACTTGATGATCGATCGTGTTAACAAAAAAAGAGAGAAAAAGAACGAGAGGTTAAAATATTGAAGGTACATACTTGGTGCCCATGCCACCATTTCCCGTCGGAACATCATCTCGTCGATACACGGTGTCGTTTAGGAATGGGACAAGGAGACGATCGGTCCAGCTGGTAGGTGCAGGGGGATTGCTCATGAGCATGGGGTTCTGTGAAGGAGTATTATAGTCTAGCCTATCGTGGCCACACGATTGGGGGACGACGATCTTTTCGGTTGGGTAATGCTCCCCGGTCTTAGCATAATGTTCCTCTTTGACAGTCATAACATCTGTTTCCCTCCAAATAACGAGCCCCGTGTCTATGTCATCGTCCATGTCCGTGTGTGTCATAATCTGGGGATCTAGATCGAGTTTGTTGCGTAGATAGTTTTCCTTGGTCATGATGTGGTATATCACACCGCTGACGGAGAAGGCGCCCTCATAAACGGGTGGAATGGCACGATCGGTGTCCCCTTGGGAGTGGACCATTATACGGGCCCAGCCGAGGTCGGCACTGTGAGGTTGTGGGTGGACACGGGCGGCATCCTCGCGCATACGCGTGGGGGAGTGATGGGCAGCAACGACTTCTCCGAGATAGGCCTTGACGGACTCACGTACAAGGGGAACGGTGTGGCTGAGTATCTCCCGTCCGTCGGATGTAGAGGTATAGTAGTGAATGCGAGCAGCGGGGTGGATGAGATGGTCATTAGGACGCAGATGTAGATGAAAGGTTTCATTATAAGCAGATAGGATTAAACGAAAGGAGTCGTTATAACGCAGGGTGCTGGAATGAGGAGAGAAGCGTTTGCTGATGTTTGAGGGTGAAGAAGAGGAAGATACATGGGGATTGCGGGGAAGGATTTCGAGAGAAAGCGTGGAGGGGTTAGCTATCCTTTTTAGAGGCTTAGCAGCAGGGCTATGAGCTAAGAGATCGGACGGTGTAAGTTGTGGGATTAAGGCTATCAGAAGATGAAAGTTTAAAGATTACCTGTAGCAAGTTGGAGCCAGGAAGAGAGTAGCAGAACGACCAGCGCGCAGGGTAAATGGTATAGATGCATAAGAAAGAGAGACCGCCTGTGGGAAGTGGCGGACGAGGGTATATCAGAAAAGACCAGAGAGGGCTTGGCAGAGGAGACAAGAGGCAGAAAAGCTGTGCATGCGGTAAGGTCAGAGTAAAAAGCTTACCTGCGGGTTAAACCAACAGAAATGAAAAAGAAAGGACAAAGGGGAGGCCTGGCCGTAGAAGAGGGAAAGGAAAGGGCACTCAAGCAATCCCACACACCAACTTTCAAGTTTTGATCTCTCGTTGCTAACACACAGCTTACCAAAGCAAAAGCAATAATATCCGATCCCACTCTGGTCTCTTTCTTTTATACACTCCAAGCATTCACTATCCGTTGTTCAGCTTCTCTCCTCTTCCCCAACGCCTAATACTTATTTTCCCTCAAAATTTCCGCCAAGCAATGGTCCAAGTTCCCCGTTCCGCAGTCAATTATTCTTTCCAAGTTGGTCAGCTTACAAGAACAACCCGACTGGACCGTATTTTTGGCCACTTGGGACCTCAAGCGTAGACAGACGGTAGCCCCTCTTCACTGACCGTATGAGACTGCTTGTGGCTCCCTGGGGTGATACTACTCTTGACACAAGGCTGTGTAATTGAGATTTACTTAGACATCGTTCAACCTCAGACACTTATCATGGACGAATATACCGTATTATCATGCCGTAGAGGATAAGAATGATATGGTAGTGAGTCTAACGAACCATGTGTAGATCTTCGTTTCTGTCAAGCTGGTATCATCGTCGTCACTGGCTGACCTTCACAGCACAAAAGCTAGCAGTATCCCAAAATAGATTCCATGTCGCCCAAAATGGAAATCATCTTTTTTTTTCGTGATCAAGCAGGTCCTCTCACCCTCATAATCTCGACACTCATATCTGTACACTCTAGAATCTAGAGGATACCTTGATATCCGTCCCATATACCTCCCCATACATAATGTCGGGCGATATCCTACCCTCAAAAACCAAAAAGTCGAAAAAGTCTGATGTCAAAAGCACAGATACCACAGACGCCGTTGACCAGCCTGCAGAGGATGGTGAGCCTACAGAGGAATCTTTCTACCTGCAGGTCATCTCTGACAGTTTATTCCTTTTTCAGTTTCTGTGAAAGACACTGAAAAGAAGAAGAAAAAGCACAGGTCCAAAAAGTCCAAAAATGAGACTGAGGAGACTGTGCCGGAAGAAACTGCCATGGTTGTAGATTCGGAGGGTGCGTAATTGACCTTCACTGCCAATGTTCTCGACGTTGACCATTCAAACCCTTTCCCTCATTTAGAGGAGCTAGAGAAGAAGAAGAAAAAGCACAAGAGCAAAAAGTCCAAAAACGAGGTTGAGGAGACCGTATTGGAAGAAACTGCCATGGTTGTAGATTCCGAGGGTACGTATTGACTTTCCCTGTAAATATTCCCGACGTTTGACCTCCCAAAATCCCTACATCCAGAACCTCAAGTTGAGGAACCAGAGAAGAAGAAAGAGAAGAAGAAGAAAAGCAAGAAATCAGAAGAGGACATGGGTGTGGATGCTGAGCGTATGTCATGTCATCTTTAAATCCCTCATCGTCCCAAAATCCCCATTCTGAATGAACCACTTCCTCCAGCCCAGGAAGGCGAAAAGAAGAAAAAGAAAAAGAAAAAGAACCACGCCGAAGAAGTTGCACCCGCTACTGAAGAAGGTACTGCACCTACTCCCATATCTAATTTTACCAAATTGTCTACAGTTCTTTTTACTGATCGCATATCAATGTCTTCCAGCAACCCCGGATGGTACAGAAGAGGAGAAGGAGAAAAAGAAGAAGCGGAAGCGCGATACGGAAGAGCAAGACGCCTCTGAATCCAAGAAATCCAAGAAGGACAAGAAACACAAGAAGTCAGAGCAGCCCTCCACTTCTACTTCTACTTCAACACCTGCCTCCGAACCAACCCCTGCTTCTTCTTCTTCCTCCTCCTCCTCCCTTCCTCCCGCAGCATCCACTTCCACTTCTACCACAGCCGCTCCTTCAACGTCTGCGCCTGCATCACCTGCAGACGCCGCCGCCTTCCTTGCCAAACACTCTATCACTATCACCACACCACCCGGCGTCCCAGCCGTTATCCCCGTCACCAACTTCTCCCAACTGAACGTTCCAGCGGAACTGCAGACATCCTTCAAAGGTTTCAAAGAGCCTACCCCGATCCAGGCATGCACTTGGCCTCCTGCTCTCCAAGGCAAGGATGTAGTGGGTATCGCGGAGACCGGCAGGTAAGATCACAAGCAACCTTTCTCGAAAAATTCATCGTTAACGTACAATGTCCGGACAGTGGCAAGACACTCGCGTTCGGCATCCCCGCTCTGAACAGGCTTATCCAATCTAAAAATTCCAACACAGGAAAATCATCGACCGTCTCGGTCCTCGTCGTCGCGCCCACGCGTGAGCTTGCGATCCAGACACACGAGACACTCTCTGCATTGGGTAAGCCATTCCACATTGCCAGCGTTGCGGTGTTTGGTGGTGTTCCCAAGGAGCCGCAGGTGAAGATGCTCAAGAACGCGAATAAGGCGAAGGATGGAATGACGACGAGGATTATCGTCGGCACACCGGGAAGGATTTTGGATTTAATGCAGGAAGGTGCTTGCGATCTGAGCCAGTAAGTTATTTTTCTTTGGTCCAGGAAGATTGTTAACCTTTGCGTGTAGAGTCGAGTATCTCGTGTTGGACGAAGCGGATCGAATGTTGGACAAGGGCTTTGAGAATGATATTCGGAATATCATTTCGCAAACAAAACCTGCTGCTGAACGACAGACCATGATGTGTGAGTTTTGAGCTTGCTCAGATCAACCATTTGACGTGCGCGCTAAGATGAAAGTATAGTCAGTGCGACATGGCCAGAAGCTGTTAGACGGCTTGCGAGCACATTCCAGCGTGATCCCGTCCGAGTGACTGTTGGAAGCGATGATCTCACCGCGAACAGCCGGGTGGAACAGTCCGTCGAGGTGTTCGATGATGCGAGGTCGAAAGAGTGAGTTTGACTGGTCATGTCCATCTCGATCGTAATCTCATGAATATGACCCCTCCAGCCAACGTCTGCTCAACGTACTGAAGACGCTATCGCACAAAAGGAAATCGACGGCAGGATCGACAGATGCTCTTATCCTCATCTTTGCGCTGTACAAAAAAGAGGCGTCGCGGGTGGAACAGATGCTCCAGAGACAGGGATACTCTGTCGGTGCGATCCACGGCGACATGGCGCAGAACGCACGGATGGAGGCGTTGGAGAACTTCAAGAACGGAACGACAGGGCTGTTGGTGGCGACGGACGTGGCAGCGCGTGGTTTGGACATTCCGAATGTTGGAGCGGTGATCAACTACACGTTCCCGCTGACGATTGAGGATTACATTCACCGGATTGGAAGGACCGGTGAGGGGTTTTTTCATTGATTGACCTGGAGATAATAGGCACTGACAGGGAATATATGATATACAGGGCGTGGTGGGAAGAGTGGCAAGTCGATTACGTTCTTCACGGGAGAGGCACATGAGCGTGCGCTGGCTGGGGAGTTTGCGCGCGTGCTCAGGGAGGGTGGATTTGACAACAGCGAGCTGCAGAAAAAGTTCCCGATGACGATTAAAAAGAAGGAACACAGTGCCTACGGGGCGTTCTTCCGAGATGATATTCCAGTACCCAAGGGCCCGACTAAGATAGTGTTTTGAGAGATTTAGATTTAGTTTAGATTTAGATCATGGGAAACTTGAATATGATATTGCAATGACATATGGCTGTACATCCTCTCTCTTGCTTTTGATCTATCTTTCTCTCTGCCATCATGCTCGGTCTCTTCAGCCAGGCTGGTTCCACGTTCAATCGGGTTGTAAAGCCTCGAGGCCCCGTCGAATCCGACGATAAGCCTCCCTCAGACACGGAGCCAGATGACACCTCCATCCTGCAAGTTTCTTCCCTCTTTCTCTCAAAATGTCGCCCTTTGACCTCGATGCCGAATGCAGAGACGAGGATGAAGGCTCTATCATCGCCTCTCTCATCTCCCAGCTCAGGCAAGTCTTTCAGAGCCGTCCAAGCCTCTCATCGCTCCTCCTAATCGTCTCCTTTTTTTCCTCATCGCCACCCTCTCAAACCCTGATCTCGAACCCGCCCGTTTCGCTGCACTCGATCTCAATATGCAGAGTCGGGATGGATCTCTCCAAGGTCACTTTCCCGACCTTCGTCCTCGAGCCCAGAAGCATGCTCGAGCGCATCACAGACTTCATGTCGCACCCTGACCTCATTTTCGGGTGAGCAAGAGCGTCATCGCATTTTTTTCAATCCATCCTTCGGCTTCTCATCGTCCTACTTCCAGCGCCGAGAGCTTCGACGATCCAGAGGAACGCTTCATCCGAGTCCTCCAATACTACCTCGCGGGCTGGCACATCAAGCCCAAAGGCGTCAAGAAACCGTGAGTCTTTGCATCAGTCATCTTCCGTCTTCAGCTCTCCTCCGGAACCGACGCGTTGACTGCGGCCTGCGCCCCCCCTTGGCCACTTTGACTTTGCAGTTACAACCCCGTTCTGGGCGAGTTCTTCAGATGCCGGTATGACTATCCCAACGGCACCCAGGGTTTCTACATCGCGGAGCAAGGTGAGCCTACGAAATGAAAAAAAAAA